>CBVK0100681731.1:0-16281 GCA_900067695.1 Picea abies
CTGACAAGAATGGATTGCAATAGAAGGTCGAATGGGGCACTGCAACATAAAATTTGGAAACCAAGAGGATATCCTACAGAAACAGCAAGACAACAGAAGCAACAACAGAAGGGTAGAGGAGCAGGTGGGCAACTCCAGAGTGAAGTTTGGGACCCTAGAGGATCTCAACAATAGTAGCAGAGGAGCCATGAGTAGGAGCTCATGTTTTTTATTAGCAGTGGAGTATGATGCAGAAGCATCTCTAAAACTCATCAGCACACTAGCATCCAGCGCAACAATGCACTAGGAGGGAGTAGATCCCAAGGAGAGAGAAGCATTGACTTTCTCAATTTTGGGTTTAAATCTCGAATTAATGTAAATTAAATGTTGTGAGGCTCAAGGAAAGCCAAGTCACTATAATTGTACAGGCTGCATGTAAAGTATCCTTTGATGGATGACAGATAGATCGATCTAGATCTAGTTCAGAATAGATGTGAATTAATTGTAATTTAATATAGGTAGGTGGAGGAAGGTTCGAGAGGCCCCTCTTTTGTAAAAAAAAGAGATCAATTGTAATGAGGATTCATTAGAGAGAGAGAGAGAGAATTAGAAAGACAAGAGAAGAGAGGAGAGAAATAGATGATACTCTATTGTAGTCTAGTCTTGTACACATTGTAAAGACCATTCAATTTTAAATACAAAGGTATATTTCCCTACATATGAGTTTATGTGTGTGTGTGTGTGTGTGCTCTCTTTGTGAATGAATGAATGTGTCTTCTAAATGTGTTTACTTTGTATATTTATGAATGCCATGAATGTATGTATGTTTCCTTTGTAGGAATAGATAGAATTGTATGTTTGTATTTTTCTTAGTGTTATGGTCTCTCACGACAGTGCAAGGAGTGCATGTTAGAGTTGTTAGAAAACTCTAGAAGGCCTGCTCAAGGAGTGTGCAAGAACTCGCTCAAGAGTTCTATGAAGAGTGTGCCAAGTGGGCACACCAGAATAGGTCTAAATCTCAGAAGCAAAGGTTGTACAAGGACTGCACATCAGAGTTATGAAGACTCTAAGGAGCTAGTGCAAGGAGTGCGAAAGAACTCATTCAAGAGTTTTGTGAGAAGGTTTCCAAGTGGGCATACCAAAAGGATAAGTTCAGGAGGAGCAGTGAAAGTTTGCAGAGATAAAGAACAAGGAGTGCGCATGTGACTTTTATAAGTCCCAACTCATATGAGATTTGAGTTCAAGTAGTTCAGGAAACCAACTTACTGTTAAAGTGTTGGTGAAGTATCATAAGGAAGAGCATGAGTGCTAGGAGGGTATGAGAAGTTATTTAAAGAACAAAGGGCCGAGCTCCTGTGAAGTTTGAGAAATTACAAGCTTAGGTGAAATTGTGCAAGTGTGCCCCAGAGAATTGTCCAGGTTCTAGACTACATAAGGAAAGCGCAAGGAGTGCGCCAGAGGCCAAGTATTTCAAGTGCCATAGCTCAAGAGAAAGAGAATTGTGCTGCCAGGAGGGAAAAAGGATTTGTGGAAGGAGAAAAGGGCCAAGTCCCTTTGAAATTCTGAGAAATCATAAAATCTCAGGATGGAGAGCATTACAGTGAACGTAGACAAAGGTCGTAGCCTTTGAACCCCTTCAATTATACCAAGATTGAAGGGAAGTGAAGTTTCATAAGAGGAAGAGCCTTAACAGTCGTTGGATAGGCTATAGACACAAATCTGGGCCATTGGTTTTAGTCCTTGATAGGCGAAGGAGCATGCAAGAAGGAAGAACAGATCCTAGCTAACGGATCTGAGTGCAAGGATAAAAAATAGTTGGATCCAGGTAAGTATTGTGTACGTGACCCCTTAAGTCCTTTGAACTTCATTGCTTCGGTAGTTTTCATGTGTGGTTCTAAGAGCGAGAAAAATCCCTAGCGTTACGAAGTCCCAGGGTGTATCTTCAACATTGGTTATAAGGCCATGTGTCAGCATATCGAGCATGGTTTGGAAAACCAGAATTCTAGGAGAACTGTGCTATTATTGTGTGAGGGGAGAGAAATCCCAAAGCTCCGAAGCCTGGAGCAGATCTTGACCGTTGGCGTCAGGGCCACGTGTTGGAAGATTACTAGTTATTCAAAAGTCCGACAATATAGGAGAATGGAAGAGTAAATTGTTTTGGCTCAAGAACTCCTAAAGTCCCGAAGGCCAAAGTATATCGCAACCATTTGTTGAGAGGGACACATGGATTGTGGATCCCAACACTTCACCGGTTTAGAGTTCAGAGGATTTGGAGTGTTGTGTCATGAAAATCTTCGAAGTACCGGAGCCTGGAGAAAATATAGGTCGTATATTTAGGATGGAGAGAGATCATTGATCCCCAAGCTATCTGGAAGTTCGAAATTCATGGATTCAGAAGGAAGTGCAGTTTCGGACGTGAAGAGATCTGAATCCTGAAGCCTGAAGTAAGCACAGACCATTGATCTATGACGAGAGGCTAGTCATTCAATCTGCAAGTTCGGTGTTTGGTAATTCATGGGTATGATGTGTTGGAGCAAGGGAAACTCTTGAATCCTGAAGCCCTGAATTTTTTTGTGAGCCATAGTTCAATTTGTAGATTGTGGATTGTTGATCCTGTAGTTGTTCGAGTGTTTTCCAATTTGGCGTTTGGAAGTTGTGGAAAGTGTTGAGAGAAAATATCTCTGAGATTGAAGCTCTGGAGCACTGAAGTAGCGCATGTCATCTAGTTTCTTGGGTTTGAGCCCATGGTCACAGGCGATTTCCACCGAAACAAGGGGGCTAGAGCCCGAATTTGATAGAAAGAAGAAGGGGGTTGAGTGAAAACACCTGCATGTTTTTTATTGGACCTGCACGAGGAAGTTAGGACCTATGTGCATTAAGAGGGGATCTAGCAGGGATCTGGAGATCTTTTTCAGCACCTACATAAACAATTCTAGATCGGGAGGTCACACGAGCCCCACGAGGTGGTGGGGGTTTGCACCATCCTGCTTCTTCGTTTAGGGTTTGAATTTCTCCCTAAGGACGTATATCGTATTGTGCGGTGTTTTCCCACTCTGTCACAAAAGTTTGATTAGGTACGTTCCCCCCATCCTATCAACACTATCAACCATGAGTAGTGGAGTTAGGTCCCCAATTCCTATGTGTCTTTGCAGTTGTCCAGAAATGAATTTAGCAAGTAAGGAGCCCAGCTTAATATGGTGCCTTTTGCGCACTGTGTTGTTGCTGCTACGACTTCTGTAGCAACCTGCTCCTTGCGATATTTCGGAAGGAATTTGCATGCCATTAATTTTGTTTCCATCTTGTTGGCTGGGTCACTAATCCTCTTAATGATCATTCCTCATGACCCTCTTTCTATCTCATAGCTCTTCTTCATTCATTCCACGAGCTCCTTCTCCTTTGTTTTATCATCCATATATTGGGTGGGATTCTCGTCGTCTGATGGAAGTTCTATGATAAATGCAATTAACTCCACATCGATGGACACCAACCTATCCATCCAAAAAATCCCACATGGAGAAATGCATGTAACTACTTGACGCAGTTGTTGACATATTTCCCCCTACCAAAGTGGGGAATCTCAAGAAAATTGATTATCCCTGTGTTGAACAGTCCTACTGTCCATTTCTTTGGCTACAACACCAGATATCCTAATGTCCCTATGCCCAATATTTCCATGTAAACCTATTGCATGAATTCAAGGAATTTTCCAGTGTCAAACACATCATGGTCTACATATCGCAGTTTGTCTACATAGCCCAATAATCCTACAGTGTACTGCACCCCCTCTAGAATGTGTTTTAATACAATGGATACCTCGGGCTACTTGCATGGGGATCTCTTAATGGGATGTTCCCATTTCCTCTTTGTTGTTGTACTAGATGGCCCAACCTCTTCTTCCCCTTCTTTCATACCAAAGTTTGACTGTCCTATTATATCCTCAATTTTTACATTCTTCTTGTTGTTTGGACCCTAATTTTGTTGCCATCCTGGTAGCTAGGTCACTAATCCTCTCAATGATCATTCCTCGCGACCCTCTTTCTGTCTCGTAGCTCTTCTTCATTTCTTCCACAAGATCCTTCTCCTTTGTTTTATCTTCCATAAACTGGGCAGGATTCTCGCCATTTTATGGAAGTTCTATGATAAATGTAATTAACTCTACATCGATGGACATCGACTTGTCCATCCAAAAAATCCCACTTGGAGAACTGTGAGTAACTGCTTGACACAGTTGTTGACATATTTCCCCCTACCAAAGTGGGGAATCTTAAGAAAATTTATTATCCCTATGTTGAACAATCCTACTATCCATTTCTTTGTATACAACACCGAATCTCCTAATGGCCTTATTCCCAATATTTCCATGTAAACCTATTGCATGAATTCAGGGAATTTTCCAATGTCAAACACATCATGGTCTGCATATCACAGTTTATCTACATAGCCCAGAAATCCTACAGTGTATTGCACCCCCTTTGGAATGTGTTGTAATACAATGGATACCTCGGGCTACTTGCATGGGGATCTCTGAATGGGATTTTCCCCTTTCCTCTTTTTTGTTGCACTAGATGGCCCAACCTCTTCTTCCCCTTATTTCGTACCAAAGTTTGATTGTTCTATTATATCCTCAATTTTTACCTCTTCTTGTTGTGTGGACCCTACCATTGGTCATGACCCTGGCCCCTTAGATTATTTTCTCTCACTATCGACGCCATTAGTCTGGTGGGATACTTCGACCCTGTGTTATTGTCTCTAGGTTTCTAACACATAAGGGTGTTGTTCCCCCGCACTTCTTTATGGATCAATCTCCATCCTTACTATCGCAGGAGCCTACTCCTCCTCTTACACCATTGTGGCACTCATTGGTTCATCCTGTGGCAAAGGAATAACTTCAACATCGACCACTCCGTCTAGTTGTCAATGAACCTATTCTTCCCATACAAGTTCCTGGGGATACTTGGTGTTGCTTCGGGTTTTTCTTGCTACTTGGATCAGTGCACTAACTTTTGGTGGTTCCATCTTGCATAAATATTCCCATTGATGTTGAAATCCTTCTGTTACCATCTTCAGAATCACCTATTCATCACTAGTCGTTATGCTCCTTAGCTTTGTGTATGCTCAAATTCATAATGAGGGTTGTGTGGAACGCTTTCCAATTATATAATTTCTCTCATAAATGTCATAAATATTCTCAGAGACGCTTCCTTTACTACCATAAATGTTCTAAATCTTCTTCGACATGCTTCCTTAAATTTTATAAATGCTCAGTTTGCGCCTTATTTTTCCGATGACCGGTTTTTTTTCTTTCCTGACCGTTGTCCCCTTTTCCAGCGTGCTGTAAATTTTTGTTGTGATTCTTCCTCAGTGCACTGTGTTTTCATTCTGTCACTATTATCTTTCACACAATAACTTTACTTCTTGTCACATTAGTTTCTCTATCTATTGCGCGCTATTTTTTTCCATTTTTCTGCCACTCAACCAACTTCCTCCTCTTTTTTTGTTTTTCTTCTTTTTCTACTTTTTATGTCTTTTTTTACATTTTCTTTCCTAACTTATAATATAGTACACTATACACAACGATTCCTCATTGTGATGCAACTATGAGTGTTTATAGGTCAGTTGTCCCTACACAATTTCAGCCAACTACCATTCACGAGACCCTGCATTTATTTTCGTGTCAAGTCCTTTAGCTACAAAAATCCTCCATCTATGACATACTTCACTTTATATGGCCCTAGCCAATGTATTCTAAACTTACCTAGATGTTGCAAATATTTGTTGTCATAGAAGAGAACTAGATATTCCTCCTTAAATCTCCTATTCTTTATGTGTCTATCATTTCATGCTTTGTCCCTTGCTTTCTGCACCTCTTAGTGGAATCTTGCCAGAATTTTGTCTTCTTCAAGTTCCATAAGTTGACTTAAACTTTCTTGTACTGCACCTCTTTCTGTCATATTTTTTATTGTTGCAACGTACAGACTGGGTACCAAAAATTCTAATGGCACCAATGAAGGGTGTTTTTCCTGTCAACTTATTGCATGTAGTCCTATATGCCCATAATATTGCTGCTATTTTTAAATCCCAATCATCCTTGTTAACATTACAAATCTTTGTCAAGGAATTCTCCAAAATCTTGTTGAAAGATTCTACTGTCCCATTTACTTGAGGATGATATGGTGTACTCGTTTGGTGATAGACTTAAAATTCCTCAGTCATATCCTGGATGGTACTATTAATAAAATGTGTTCTTTGGTCACTCATCAAAAACCTTGGAAATCTTAATCTTGTAATCACCTGCTCAAATAAGAAGTCCATTGTTTTCTTTGTGCTGCAATCCTTGATTGGTGTTGCTTCTTCCCATATGGTTAAATACTTTGTCGCAATAATGATGTATCTCTCTCCTAACCTTCTTGCTGGTGGATTAATAAGTCCTACAAAATCTATTTCCCACTTTTCAAATACTTGAAGAGTTACTTGGGGCCTTAGGGGTATCTCATCCCTATTGTTAGGTTTTCCAACTCCCTAACAGACATCATAGTTCTGAAAATATTCTTTTGCATACTTATGAATTGTTGGCCACCATAAACCTGCACGCAATACCTTATGTGAGATATTATTTCCTGCATAGTGTCCTCCAGCTACACCTTCATGAGCTTCTTCTAGAGCAATGGATCGTTCATGCTCCATCACACACCTTCTCAAAAAAAATTCTACTCCTAGCTTGTATAAATGACCTACAATCGATTAGTAGTATGCAGCTATAACTACTAGGATTTTCTTATGTGTGGTACTAGACTCCTTTGACACAACTCTTTTTCTCAATAATTCAATTATATCAGCAAAGTACTTATCGGCTATCTGTACTGAAAATAATTGTGCATCATGGAAGTTTTTTTCTAAGTTAGTAGTTTCTTCTCCATTGGTTATCCTTGATAATTGATCTAGTCTTGCATTCAGTTTCCCTGGTTTAACTATTACTTCAAAATAAAAATCCTGAAACAATAATATCCATCGATAGGTCCTCCCCCCCAACACTGGCTTGTTGACTAAATATATGAGGGAAGAATGATCTGTGAACATTTTAAATTTCTTTCCCAATAAGAAGTGGTTGAATTTCTACAGTGCATACACCATGGCTAGACCTTCTCTTTTTGTTTTGTTGTAATTATGCTCTTATTCTGATAGCTTCCTTCTTGCAAAGGCTATAGTTTGATCTAGGTCACCTTCTATTGGTTGCGCCAAAATTTCCCCAAGTGTTATTGTTGATGCATCTACATGCACATGAAATGTTTTTTCCCAATGTGGAAACACTAAAATAGGTGTTTTCTCCATCTTCCCCTTCAAAGTATCCAATCCCTGTTGACAACCCTTGTTTCATTGAAATTTGGTGTCCTTCTTCAAAATACTCTCCATCGGCATGGTAATTTGCGCATACCCCTTGATAAAATTCATGTAGTACCATGTATGTCCAAGTGTGGCTCTTAAATGGTGCACTGACTTTGGTGATGGTAAGTTCACAATTACAATAATCTTAGCAGGGTCAACCAGTAAACCATGTATGCATACCACATGTCCTAATAGTATCCCAAAAGGTGCGTTCAAAATACATTTCTTGATGTTCAATGAGATCTGACATTTCCTACACATGTCCAACATTAGTCTTAATACTTTTATGTGATCCTTCAATAGACTAAAAATAGTCCAGTCATCCAAATATACTTCTAAAACCTTATCTATGAAATGCTTAAAATCAGCTACTACCACCCTTGAAAACATAGTTGGTGCATTCTTCAGTCAAAAGGGCATAATTGTATACTGATAGGATTCCCATTCTGTAGAAAATGTAGTATTATTCTTATCCTCTAGAGCTATTTTAATCTAATGATAACCTGAGAATCCATATGTGAAGGAATATGCTTCCCAGCCTCCCACATTCTCTAAAACCTCATATGTAAAATGGGTAGGGAAAGGATCATGTAAGAAAGAATCATTCCATTTCCTTAGATATGCACAAATTCTTATTCCCCCTTGTTTCTTTTCCTGGAACACCGTGGGACTGATCCATTCAGATTCCTCTACTAGCTCTATGATACCAACTTCTAACATTCTATCAAGTTTTTCTTTCACTTTTTTCTTATAAACTGGATTCATCCTATAAGGTATCTATCTGACTATTCTAGCATCTGGTTTTAGGGGTATATTCATCTTTTCCAACTCACCTACTATTCCTTTCATCTCTATAAAGGTTTTTGTAAGCAATTCACTGTATTCACGCAGTAATTATGTTATCCTCTTTAGTGTCTTCACATCCCAGTTGTCACCAATACTTGCTATTTTATGGTTTTCTTTTGTCCCAATGTTGAATTTCTTGACCTTAATTGGTGCAGCAAATTCCTCTGATTCCAATGATGGACCTTCCACCTCTCTTTCTCCTTCAATATTGGTTATCTGGATGTTGTGTGGATCTTCATCTTCTGGTGTTTCCTATGTGACATGATAACAAGAAAGTAAGTCCTTGATTGTCTATTTGTTGTGTTGTTGATATTTTGTTATAATTTCTACCTCAAGTTCCTCAAAAAATGTTATTCCTTGTATCATCTTCAAGGTTGAATCAATCGTAGGGTTCTGAAATTCATTTACCAGCAACTTTTTTACGTCCATGACAGTATTTGGTTCTCCTTATTGACTGTTTACATAAAGGCTCATGTACCAATATAGCCCACGGTCTTTGAATGTTATAGCCAACTACATCACTTTTGTATCCTCATATGTGACCTTCTTTTCCTCCCATATCTTTTCACAGATGAATAAATTCTTCTCAGGGTCCTTCGATGCCTCACCATGAAACTCTGGTAATTTGATAGTGGGATATACTCCCTCCATTTTGAAACTTGTTGAACTACCTCTTTTGTGAAATGTATATAGTTGACTGCTAATTCATAAACTTGTACCACCAGTTGATTTTCCATTATTGGACCCCTGACCTACTGCACCTATTCTACTAAAAATTGATTGTCTAAAATCTTGTGTTCCTTTAGGTGTATTAGTCACACATGGGGTTGTAGGTTCCACACTAATTGTGATCTCAACTGGAGTTTTGCCTTTTGTTCCTGACACTATGCCTCTTATTTTCCTTTCATATTTTGCACACAGGATTTCCTCAATCTGCTCCACAGACTAGAGATCCTCTACCTCTTATTCATAGCTCGCCAAGCCCTCTCCGTCGGCTATGGACCTCTTTTTGTTGTTCATATTATACTGGTAAGGTCTACGGTTTTTTGTCGTTCCATATTTTTTCATTATCTGCTTTATCCGGTCCTCCTCCATCATGATCAGTCCCATTTATTCCTATTTCTTCCCCTTATCCAGATCCTTGTCCATATCTCAAACTCTTGTCAGTGTTTCCCCTCTTCCCCCATGTGCACACAGAAGTTTAGATGTTTGATTCCATGGTCATCACACATTTTTCATATAATAAAATCTTGATGGAAGTATATAGTGATCTTATGTACCTACCTATGGGTCCCTTCAAAAAATCCTTCTTTGCAGCAGTGTACAACTTTGCATTATCAACTACGAATTCAGTGATAAACCCTGCAATAATATTGTCTAACCAAAAATCTATTGCATGCGTAAATTTATTATTGACTTGTTGCAACCGCGTGATCTTCATAGGATGCAAATCTAGTTGTCTTATCCAATTCGTAGGATGTTTTTCCTTCAACCTCAATAACCACTCCTATAACATATGCTAAAATTAGTAGAAAAATACTTCATGCAATTATCTAAACACATATTTGTCGAGCTATTTGTGCGGTGTATATTTAGAGTTTATGTTGTCCTTCTGTGCAAAATCAATTTCCTTTGTCCTTAACCATATTTCAATATCTACCTTCATTGGATTCCATGGACTATAAATTCCCTTCTACTTTTTCATTCTCCACGTTGTTCTTCAACAAAGCCCTTCCAATCTATCCTACCCAGTTCCAACCAGCAACATAACCATTTGTTAAACATTTGGGTTGACCCAAGTTCTGATCTCAAAGGTTTCCAACAAAACCCTCAAACTATTGTCCCTCCTGGTAAAACATAAGGAAACACTACACACATAGTGCACATCGTAGTCTCACCAGAGATATCTTATGGGGGACTGCAAGACTCAGATGTCTATAGTTAGGGAAGGGATTGGGAATGTGAAGTGTGTATTTTTCTTAAGCATCATATTTATTACTCATTCATCTAGATATATTATTCATTCATCAAGGAAACTATGCATGCATGTTATAATAATATAAGCTAAACATCCATTCTTTAACTGATAAATAGAATAAACAATAAAATAACCATTCACACCCACTAACACTGCATGGTTATTGTGATTCACCCCCCTGGTTCTACATCCACAAATATTTGGCTCTTTTTCTCTTTTATTCATAATTATTCAAAGACAGCATTGTGTGCATTACATTCTCCATGATTACAACCAAAAAGTATGACAAGTTCAATCCATGAGGTGGACTATACCACACAAAGCTCCACATCCTGTGACCTAACCCTCAAACACCCACTCTCTAGCTCATTAACCAACTCGCTAGCTCATTGACCAACCCCTACTAGACCTCCTAAGCCTTTATTTATACTACTCTATTGGCTCATTGCCATTATATTCATATCAAAAACCCTAACCCTAACATGGCTAGGTTTGTCTGCATGTGTGTCGCACTTATTTTCCTCAATCTTTGGCATGCTTCTTTTCCTCCATCTTCGACATGTTTCTTTTCCTCCATCTTCGGCGCACACTCCAAAATTGGATTTTCTCCCAAAAATAGGCCTGTGCCAACAATCATATTGTATTTTGTCACTAATAAATGATGGAAGCCCACTCAAATATCTCTGAATCTTAAATTTCTCATCCTTAATGAAGGAAACATATTTCAACTATTCTAAAAACCTTCTTTCATACTCATCTATGGTCATACTCCCAAGCTTGATTTCAAATAATTCTTTCATTTTCTTGTCATAGTATCTCTTAGTCAAGTATTTCCTTTGAAAACACCTCTTGAATTCCCTCCAAGTCACCTTCTTCTGATTAATGTGTTGTACTTCCACATATTAGTCCCACCACATTGATTTTTTTCCCTTGAGCTGATAAATAGCAATTCTATGTTCTGCCTATGAAGAGTATTAATGCAACTTAAAACACTTCCTCATATTCAGAAGCCAAGTCTCTACATCCTCATCCTTCTTGTGTTCACCATCAAAAGTAGGAGGCTTTATTTTGTTCATTTCCCCTTGAAGTTCATCCACTCGAGACCTATTATTAGTTTTCTTGATAGGACTTGAACAATTGTGCGCTCTCCTAGTTGAATGTCTTGGAGAGTGATGGTGTTTTCTTCCAACACTTATGTTGCACACCGATCTTCCCCTATCACCATAAGACTTATGGCTCCCTGATTTGCTTGATTCATTCTGCTTATCCATCTTCTTCTCAATTATGTCCAAGATCTACATTAGCTTTATGTTGAAGTTTTTTTGTTGCTCCTTGGCTCTCATAAGCCTCTCATTATCAAATTTATGAATCAAGACATCCCTTTGTAAACTTTTTATGGTTTCTACCAAGTTCATGATTTCTTCCTTACCTTCTCCATGTCCATTTGAATGTGTACCTTCATTACCCATATGGACATACATCCCTCTGATCTCTTCTTTGTGACTATAAATTCCCTGCACATATTCCATGATTCTAAACTTATGTTGATCATGTTCTAATCTATGACTATTAACTCTGCAAAATGTGCAGCCAACAAAATTTGTAAGGATAAACAAGTTAGCAAAACCATGAAATGATATACAATTCAGTTTCCATAAATCTTCAAAATCCTCTCTTCTAATTTCTTGGGAAGATTGAATTCCCAACTGAATTCGCACACACTACTTTCCAATTATTAGTATGCGCCAATTTTACACACACCATGCTAAAAAGTAGTGCATACACCGCGCACCACTATCTAGTGTGTGTATATTTCTATCGCATGCTAATACTCTGTTGAGTAAAATCTTTGTGTCGTGCACTGATACTCTATGCATATTACCAGCACTATACCACACTAATTCAAGGTTAAGTGTTTTCACACTACGCACCAGTAATTATACCTTTGAGCGACGTGCTTATGCATGCATAGCATACCAATGTTGAGCTCGCACCAACAATTCAAACTGCATTCTCCCACTATTCCAAGAACATATCATGTGCATCACACTATTACTCGTGTGACACAAGATTGCACGATGCGATAACAAAATTAGTGTGTTTTACCACGCATCTATATTTTGTGTGTGAAACCTATTATACATGGCACAGTGGCACACATTAGTACATATACTTTGTGCACTCTTACTTTATGTGCAACGCCAAACGTTCATTGTGCAAACTTACGCTACATCATTTATCCACACCATCGAATCCACTTAGTGCAGTACTCAATTTTTAATGCACACTCCTATGCACCTTTATTTTTTTGCACATCACTATTACTTAGCGCGCACAACATTCTTGACACTTAACTGATTTTTCCATAATTTTTGTTGTAGAAATTAGGGCTTTCCCAATTCTTATCCAATTTTCAACCATGGCATTCTACAATCATGAAATTTTCCCAATTTCATTCCAGTATACCCAATTCAACCTTTGCAACAACAACTTCTTTTGTGTACCACTGGTTAACATTTTTGGTGTGAATTTTTTTTCCAAATTCCTTCACGAATTGTGAACCTTAATCCAACAATTCCACCCAATCTGTCGTGGTTTCTATGTAACTTCAATTTTGATCATTTTTTGTCGAAATTTCCTTAAACATGGATTAAAATTAAGGAATATCTCATCACTCAACTAAATTTTCCCAATTCTTCATGAATTTAGAAACAAAAATTGGGGATTTTAACCAATTTCACTCAAGTGCTTCAAATTTTCTTCATGGATGCACTGCAACTTGAAATTCAGCCACTTCTGAATTCAATTCACTGCAAAAATTTCTTCGACATGATGTTAACTCAACCCATTCAGGTTCAGTGTCAAAAATTGGGCTATGATACCAATTTGTAACACCCCCAGCCATTTGTTCGGCAATGCCACTTAAAAATTTCTTTCTTTGATACTGATTTACCAACAATTCCACTGAAATTTCTCTGACACAACTCGATCACTAATTTAAAACATAGACATACATTCCACAACATGTAATTATATACATATTCATAACAGAATTATGCACAATCATAATAGAATATGTATGCAGCATAAACAACATAAACACATGACAACAACTGTATAAATATTACTGCAAACATAATTTAACACACAATTGGCACATATATTTGAATAAAATACACCAACTATGGGCAGATCTTCCACGTTCCTCCCAGACTTAGACCACACTATTCATAAATTTCAACAGTGGGTCACCCTCGATTTGGGGCTAAACTCCACTTGCGTAAGGGGGTTACCAACCAGGCTAAAGTATCTCACTCAACAGGAACTCATTAATGCGTAACTCTGTCACAGGTGACTCAAACATATGAAATTTTTTCATAGATTCCAATTCACACTGATAGCCTACAGTCTCTCATTCCCCACATGCCTCCCCTACCCCAGGAAGTGTGCCCTTTCTCTACTCAATAATCCTTTCTCTACCCCACTTTCCTTCCAAGGCTTCAACAACAAGTCGAATAGGAAGTCTGAGAGTCCTGTCACTATAGTTTGGAACCTTGGGAAATAATTCCCTACAATTCTCTCACCTGGAGAAAATTCAATGTACCACGAGCCTAAAAACCCACCTCTTTAGTCCAACTCTCCAAGCTAAGAAATTCACATGTATATGCAACAGTAATTAGCAGAAATATGTTCATGTTAATAGTCAATCTCGTGACAGCAACAATCGGGTTCACTCACTTAACAGTCGGCTCGATGAAAGAACAATCTGCTACCCCTTCCCCACTCATGATGATCTAATGATGATAGATCATAGCATACCATAATGGACTAAGTACAAACTATTTGACTATGTGTTCCCAACTTGACACCTATGAGGTTAAGAATTTCCTTCAGTCCACAACATGTTTCCAACTTGACACTTGTCATGTTGAGAAATACCTTCAACCACTTGTCCCCTCCTTAGGACTTAGGATAAAATAATATATCCTAAAGTTACACTTTTAAATAAATATTAATAAAATATTATTTTTTTGGCTTTAATCCCTTTTAACCCATCCCCCTTAACCTCATCTAGTGGAGTTTAATCCCCTCGAACTCTTTTATGTGTTCAGTCTTCCGCAGCAATGTGTTTCCATTAAATTGTATGTGATTAAATTTACAACTCAATACAAAAGTATTCATCTTGTCTATCCAGGATCGCTAGCCCCAAAATATATAGTTCACACACTAAAACCAATGCACGTGGAACTTTTGGTTTGCGGGCACTCTTTCTTTAGTGCACCACCCTCTCTCCCTTACACAGGTGCGTGTTACATCATGGCTTATATATAAAAGTCTTATCTGGCATTTAAAACCTACACACTAGGACAATGTGTGTTGATTCTAGGGTTGTGTGCATTTTCCTTCAGTGCGCCATCCTTTTTCACTTACACTTATGTGCCCTGCATATGTTAAGTTGTTTCACTTTTAGTGTGCCATTCTTGTGTACTTACACAGGTGCACACCAAAACATTAACTGCACACTCTATCATTCTACAACTACACGCACCCATTTGGTGTTAGATTCTCGCACACTAACTTAATGCGTACAAAACCAAACCAAAAAAATTATTACTTCATCTCACCAGCTAATAAGTAAAGTATATTTACAATTATATGTACCATTATGGGGTTCATCCTAGAGGTATTACACTGTCTATCTCAATTGTGCCAACTTTCTGAAGTATATCTCATGGTCCTTCTTATCAAACTTGTCCATCAAAATCTGAGTGAAGTCCACATATGAAGTGATGTTTCCATTCCCTAATGTTACCATCCCATGGTACCACCATTTGTGAGCTTCGCCTTCCAAGTGAAGGGTGTCATATTTAATTTCTTGTTCCTCGGTCATTGCACTAAGTTGAAGGTAGGTGTCCAACTTATGTACCTAGTTCCTGATCATGCTCTTTGTAGAACCATCAAAGGGTGGGATAGTCAACCTTCCCACCTTATGCATGAGCTCATAGTTATATGGACTATGTGCTCCTTTGTTCCCTCCCTAGGTTTGTACTTTTGTTTTAGGTTGCAGAAGTCTATATAGGAAACTTTCTCATGGAAATATTCATCTATCATCTCATACTCCTTGTATGATGTTTTAATATCAATCCTCTAATATGGATTCTCATGTGCTTCTGCAGGTTTACCTATGAGAAACTGTGGTAATAAGGGCCTAGGGATCTTTAGGCTCCTGCTCTAAGTTGGGGTATGGTTATTTCTACTCTTCGTATGTATTTTTTCACCCCAATGGGATCCACTGGGTCCACCTTCACCCATACCATTCNTGNAACCCCAATGGGATCCACTGGGTCCACCTTCACCCATACCATTCATACTACCATGTTGTCCCACCAACTGTGTGAGCACCTCAACCGTCTGCTAATGCAACGTTGTTGTATATGTTTGTCTCTAAGATGACTCATTATGTCCCTTGACCAAATATTTTAATATTTGGAGCATAGTCCCTTCATTGTTGTCTCCCATACTTCCTTTTGGTTTTGATTCTGTGTGGTTTTATTTTGTTTCTCTTTTTGGTGACTCTCGAGAGGTCTATCCTCCATGCCCTTTTCTTCTAGGCATTAATGTAGTCACAGTCTTGCAAAACCACCAACTCTAATATCACTGTAATTTCCCCAACCAAGATAGGAGGGGAAATTATGTTTTATGTCAAAAATTTGTTATTCCTTCTTACGTCACTACTACAAGGTGTACTGAAATATGACGAGATTTCGTCGGTTTTTAGATGCCACATCATTGGAAATCCAACATGTCTTAGGCCCCAGTTTCATCGTTAGAACTGTGTTAGTTATACAATGTCTACAACATCGCCAGATATCCAATGATGATACATATTTGGGAGCAAGTCGATACGATGGTGCATTGGGAAATTATGCACTAGCAATGATATTGATGGAATTTTCAATGGCTCGAGAGGGTGGTATCCCTATGGGAGAATTAAAAACATCTACAAATTCATGGACGAGAGGTAGTTTTTGACGATAAAAATCTCAACGAGGATTTTTCCCGCAAAGTATTGCTAAATCCTATTATTATAAGCT
>CBVK0100681733.1:0-11120 GCA_900067695.1 Picea abies
TTCCTGGAGGAATTCAAAAAGAAGGAGTGCGAAGAATATGATAAAACCATGGTTGGTTTGATAAAAGAGTGGGTTTCCTGCTCCGCGACATTCAGAGTGAATGACAAGGGCGTATATTCAATTTCTTCCCTAGAGCCACAGTATATGTATGTGGCGATGATGACGTGCCGACTTTTCGGAAGTGAGGATACTGTGCATTTTTACATCCGGTGGGTACCTCTCATCTTTCGGGTAGCAGAAGGTTGCTCATTTAATTGGGCGAAGATGCTCTCCGACAGTTTGTTTAACAGGGTCAAAGAGTACCAGGAGAAAAAAGAAGCCGGGAGACCATCCAGATTCTTCATGTCCGTGTATATCATGGACGCAATATGCTCCATGACACCTTTTCCTTTAATGAATTGGGCTTGGAATCCAACCGAAGAAAAAACTGTGCATGAGTACCACGACAAGCTGTGGGAAAATAATGCACATAAATTTATTTATGAGATTTTCAACTGGATGATGGTGCCCCTGCACATCGCCATTTTTGGTCTTTCGCCACCCCGCATATCAGATACCATTACTGCGAACCTGAGCAGTATCGCGGAATGGTACGTAGAAGAAGAATTCTCCTATTTTAGAGTTTTCGGAGCTGTTGTTCCTCCTCTGGCGCTACCATTGTTCATCCTCGATAAGCTAGCCTGTCGTGAGATTTCTCGACAAACAGTGATTGGCGGAGTCAGCAAAGAGCTCAAAGCGTCATCAAAAAAGGTATGGCCATTTTTCCCTGTTCGGCTTAATTCCTATTCCTTATTAGATTTCGGACATGCTAAGGCTGAGGCTGCAACCTTAAAAGACTTGAGCCTAGTCTCTATTGAGTACAAAAAGCATGATCCTCAGAGGATTGTAAGCACCCATTTGGGAAATTGTGGATTAAATAGCTTTGAACACAAGTGTTCACCTTCGGATCATGTTTTCCAAGGGGTGGGGTCCTATGCGGAAGTACAATTCCGAATCAGATCTCTGGCACCTGAAGACAGGGATTCTATTTTAAAATTTCAGGAGCATAGGAAAAGATGCATCCCCGTTGTGCTGGGAGGTTTGGGACTTTCCAAGGATAAAGAAAAAGAGGCCGAAAGTTCTAAAAAGAGGCCGAAAGTTCTAAGGGGAAAACTTCTAATCCCGGAAAATGTCAGGAAGGGGAGCAGGAGAAGAATCCTGAACAGGAGAAGAATCCTGAACAAAAGAAGAGTCCCGGAAAGGGGAAAAGTCCCGAGCAAGAAAAGAATCCCGAGCAGGAAAAGAATCCTGAACAGGAGAAGAGTCCCAAACAAGGGAAGAATCCCGAAACAGAAAAAGGGACAACTGACCCACCCAAGGAACATGGTCCAAAGGTGGAAGTGAAGAACACCGACCCGCCCGAAACTCAAAATTCAGAGACAGGGATAGAGACGAAGACCCCCGATCCTCCGAAATAGAAGGACTCACTCGTCACACCAGGAAAGGCGGCGAAGCAGATCGGACAACCCATCACCTCTGTCACACCTTTGCCGTCGGCCCAGGGAGACGTTAGCGAGGGATGGATATTTGGTGAAGAACTAAGACCTATAAGGGCAGAAGAACTCCCCCCTAATGAGTTCTTTTTCGACAGAAAGACAAAAGTTGTAGTAAAGAGGGAATTTTATCAAGAAGGAGAGTCCACTGTTAAAAAATTCAAAGTAATGACAGATGGAAAAAACAAGAAGAATGATGAATTTTCCACAGAAATAGCAGGGACGCTAGGAGCGTATGCGTCAGCGAACCAATTCTCGGTTGCGATGTTGAAAAATCAGTTCAAGAGAAAGAATCGACTGATCAAAACTCTTGAAGCCCGAGTAGCTTCGGCTGCAGAAGACGCTAAGAGTCAAGCGAGTGGAGCAATAGAGCTGGCCCAATTGGCCAATATGAAAGAAATCGAAGTCCTCAAAACCAAGCTAGAACAAGCAAATTCGGTGATCCGAGATGGTCGGGTGCAGTCGGGCCAGCAGAGGAATACGATCGCACAATTACAGGCTCAGTTATAGGTCGCAGAAAGCAAGGTGATTGACGTCGAGATTGTTAAATCCCGAGCAATCGACATTCAGAGCAGGATCTCTTCTACTCAACAGAGTCTACTAAACAAAATAGGGGAGTTTCGAAAAGATTGCTTGTTAATGAATCAGATTTCTGAGAATCTGATTGTCAAGGAAAGAAACACAGAAGTTGCTCGGGTCGTCTTCCAGAAAGTAGTGATAGCTACCAACAACAGATTTTCAGTAGGGACCCCCGGGCTCTCCATTGCCGAACAGACTAGGGGTAATATTTTGTTAAAGAATTGGGAGCATGATATTACTTTAAGCAAGGAGCAGGCACAAAAAGTGACGAATTCACTAGAAGAAACCTGCAAAGTCATAAATGGTGAGTTGTTAGGGATGGAGAGTGGAGGAGACACAGAGACGCTAAGGCAGATGAATATGGAATGGATCTCCCTGGACATGAAGGAGAAAAATGAGAGAAATTTGATGGAAATCTCTAAGATGGACAGGGCAGACATGGCTTAAATTGATGAGCATCTAATTCAACCCAACACACAACTCGACACCCTTGATATTGTTGATGCATATATGGGGAATAAACTTCCACAATTAGCTCGAGAGTGCTATTTTGCCGAAGCCATTTGTAAAGCAGAGTCATCACAGCTTGTGTCTCAATTCATGGACAAATGTAGGATATGCACTGAGTCTATGCAAATACAAGCACCTGGCACTTCTTGAAAACAGAGTAGAAGAGATGGAGTGATTTCACTCCTAACAGCTGCCAAACGGAACCGCCACAGCTTGTATCCAGTTTTATGGACAAATGTATCATATGCACCGAGTCATGTAAAGGAAGCAGCTGGCACTTTTTGAAAATAGAGTATGAAAGGGCAAATTTGTATAAATAGATGACAAAAAAAAAGAACTAAGGTTGGACTTTTTGGGATCAATTGTAATAGAGTTTTTTGCATGAAGGAAATTAATACAAGCAAATTTGGAGATTCCTAATTCCGTCACGACTGTGTTGCAAGTTTGTTTCGTTATGTTTTTTGTTTCTTTTCATTTTGCTCTACATAATTGATGTGTATCACTATAATTTAGTACTACCACTACTATAGTGAAGGGTTTTTATCTTTCTGTAATTGTCTCTTGTCTTTCCTCTGCACCAGCTATTAGCGGGTGTAAGACCAGACCAATTTGCATTTACAGAATTTTATATTTATTTACACTATGTCAATTATTTCTATGTCAATGTCTTCTTCTCTGTAATGTGTGAGTTTTCTATTGACAGGAATCTTACGTTATCCACAACTAAATGTTCTTTCTCTCATCCCACATATTTACTAAAAGATAACACAGTTACGGGAAAGGGCCATCAGTTTGCATCCTTATTTTGTTCTTCATGCGGAAGTTTCTCTTCACTTTGACCGAATTGAACAGCGTCGAAATCTCTCGTTAAATCATTCCATACTGGTACTGTTCCTCAATGACTGTCCCCGCAGCAATTCAACCAAATATTCAAACCAGGCTAGCTAATCAAATACATATCACTTTGAATCTTTTTGACACAATCCTTAAAACTGTGAACACCCGGGAGGAATTGGAACGTTCATGGGCAGCCATCGAACAAGATATTACTACCCAGGAACAGTTGGAAGCTAGACAGCTAGAACGTAGAAACCTTCATTAGTTTCCTACACTGAAGGTGACTTTATCTTCGTATATATCTTTTACATACTTTCAGATTCCTTGACATTGTACTCTAAGCCTTAGTACAGACTCAGGAACAACATCTTTCTGGCGCCGTTGCTAGGGAACGAAGTTACGAAATCTTTTCCCTGGGAAAACGACAAACTATTTCGTTGATAGTGTTACTCTTTGATAGTGAACATAAAGTACACACAGCTTTAACGCTTTTCAAAAGAAAAATATTTCACTTGGCGACTCCACTGAAACACAAACTGGCATCTGGTAGAAGACATACCAAACAAAACCCGGATGGCAAGCCTATTATGCCTCTTAATAATCCTGAAAAAAATTTAAGAGCGAGAGGCTCGCTTGAGACAACCGCTTCAATTAATAAACCCAAAAACCCACTTTTAAAGACCAAATGCCCTTCAGAACCTCCTACTTCTGGCAGCCCTCTGTCTGATACCAAAGATCCAGAAACAAACTACTCGGAATTTAGGAGTGAGCCACATCAGACTTTCCCATCTATAAACAAGGGTAAAGGTCCTTTAGAAAGATCGTTATCGTTGGACATACCAACCTTTCTTCGACAGAACTTCCCAATTTCACCCGATTCCAAAGAATGTGTCACACCCTCTTTCCCTACTCCCAATTCGATGGCAGGCATTGGAGGAGGAGGTGGAGGACATCATAATGTCCCTCCTCCTGGAGTATTTGCGAAAGTAGCAGTAAGATATGCTCCACTAGTTTTACCAGTTCCCCTCCATGATTTACCTGACAACTACATTAAAAATCTTCCTAAGTTCACTGGGGAGGGAGATCTAACCACAGCCGAGCATATAAACTTTTTTGACCAGTTCGCAGACATCTGTGGTATTGAGCACGAGGATGTCTATTCGAGACTACTTGTCCAGACCTTCGAAGGACAGGTCTGAACTTGGTTTTGGAGTCTTACTGCAACTTCTATTCGGACATATAACGCCTTGGAAGATGCATTCCTGAGACAATGGGGAGAGCGAAAGGATCACTTGTATTACCTTACCGAATTTGGGTCCCTGAAGAAAAAGAACTCAGAAACTGTTATGGAATTTATTCTGAGATTTAACAAACTTTATAATAAAATTCCAGCGGTTGTTAAACCTTCCGAACCCTCAGCCAAAGTAACCTTTGCGGGAGCTTTCGAACCTGATTTTGCGTTGCTTTTGCGAGAAAGAAGAGGAGCCACACTGAATAGAATGCAAGACGATGCTGTCGAGATAGAATCTAATATGATGGCTTCAGGTAAGTTGAAGACAAAAGTAGAAACAGTCAACCGTGATAATAGACGCTATAGGGAACCAGTTGGTCCTTCTGGGTCAAATAGATACACTGACGTCAGAGTGGATGATATGGCCCGAATAATTAAAGATCTGTCTAACAAAATCTCTAGGATGGAGTTGGATCAGGCTAAAGCTGATTCTTCTAACAAAAGGGACTTCAGGAGAAACCCAAATCCCCAAAATCAACAGAGGCAAATAAAGAATGAAGATCAAAAAATACAAGCTCCACTAAAAAACGAAAATTTTATAGGAGCAAGTGACCTCCAAGATTTCAGAGATTCAGAAGATGAAGTTGCATGTTTTGGTGATGAGTGTTCGCAGCCATTTCTGACTAGGGAAGACTATGAGAAATCTTTAAATACTCCTCAACCGTCTAATGAAGAAGAAGAAGGTGATCATACTGACCTCTGCGTATCTCAACCAGAAACAAAAATGATAGCATCTGATTTTCAACCCAGATACAATCTAAGATCAAAAAATAATCCCACCTCAACTAACCAACCTATGAAAATCCTGCCAAGGGGTCAAGCTCATGAACCTCCTTTGGAAAAGACATTGTTACCCAGCAATAAAGTTAAGATAGCAAAGACTCAAGAGTCTGAGGTGAAAAAAGCTAAAACCCAAACAAAGGAAACAGGACCGACGGATAAAGTTACATCTCCGACTAAGGTCACGTATGATAAAGCGATCCAGACAAACAAGTCGGAAGAAAAAGGTTCGGAAGTCTTAACCAAAGAAGCAGACAATGCCAATACATCTTACAATTTTGAAAATGAATTAAATAAAATTAAGATACCAATTCCTTTGGTAGAATTAGCAAAAAAACCCACTTATCGGAAGCAAATTGCCAAAGCAATGGGCGTTTACGAGCTAGAAATTCACTCCGATGTTATCAAACTAAAAGATGACAGACCTAACATCACCTTTGGTCCTCATTTTGAGGGATTCAAAGACAACGCAACTCCTTTTTATATCACCCTGAATATACATGACCAGTCACTACATAACTGCATGTTAGACTCCGGGGCTTCACATAATGTTATGCCCAAAACTATAATGGAGAGGTTGGGGCTCCAGATCACTAGACCCTATGGAGACCTATACTCGTTTGATTCAAGAAAGGTTAAATGTATGGGAATGATAAAAGATCTGGTAGTCACCCTGGCTCAGGTCCCGGTCAAGAGTATCCTGATGGATGTGGTTATTGTAGATATTCCCCCAAAATATGGTATGTTGTTGTCCAGGTCATGGGGAGCCAAGTTGGGAGACTCTCTACAATTGGACATGTCATATGCCACAATCCCAATTTTCGGTGGTCAGTTTACCCATTTGTACCGAGAAACAAGATTAGCGTTTACTGTCAGTGATCCTCAAAACCTAAATAACTTTCCCATTTACGTTGCAGACCAAGATCTGGGAAATTGCATATTGTCATTTGATGATGGTTTAGATGGAAGTCCAGAAGAACCTGATATGAAGCAAGAAGAGCTTAGCCCCTTGACTGAAGAACTATGCAAAAGTGGTCTCTGGAAAATGTACTTCGATGGTGCTTCATCTTCTGAAGGAGCTGGTGCTGGCATACTTTTGATAGCGCCTGAAGGTAAGTTTACCATTCCTTTCTCATATCGCTTGCAGTGGGACATAGATTACACCAACAACGTATGCGAGTATGAAGCATTAATCTTAGGTTTAGAGGCTGCGAAGAAGTTAAATATAAAAAACCTGGAGGTTTACGATGACACTGAATTGATAGTAAAACAAGTAAACCGACAATACCTAGCCAAACATCCCAGATTGAGAACATACAGAAATTGTGCCTGGGATTTAATGGAGAATTTTTTCTCATCTATAAAATTCCATGTTATTCCTCGCACAGAGAATCTACATGCTGACGCATTAGCCAAGGCAGCCTCAACCTTTTCTCCTCCCATGAACGTTAAACTGAAATATCATATTGAAATCAAATACAAACCCTCTATACCCGACAATGTCAAACACTGGCAAATTTTCGAAGATGATGAGCAAATTCAGAGATTTCTTATAGCAATAGGTGAGTTCTCTGAAACTTATCCAGACCAAGAAAACCAAAACAACCCGATGTGGATTTTGCAAGAGGGTGAAGATCCTAAAACCTTTCATGATAAAATAGTAGATCATCGTATGTTGGTCCTTAAAAACAACCAGATCCCGAAAGGTTTAATTCCTTTAGAAAGACTCTTCGACCAGAATGACATACCTGTGAAATCCACTTTGCAGCCCCAACCGGAAGAAGTGGAGGATTGCGACATAGGAACTGAAAAAGAAGGCAGGATAGTAAAGATATCTAAATTCCTCCCTCCTAAGGTAAAAGACCAGTATAGAGACTTACTCAGGCAGTATAGAGATGTTTTCGCCTGGTCCTATGACGAGCTTCGAACATATGATACTTCTATAATTAAGCACAAGATACCCTTGAAACCTGGAGTCAAGCCTTTTAGGCAGAAGCTCAGGCAGTTTAACCCCATTTTGTTGCCCGTTATTGAAAAAGAAGTCAAGAAGCTTTTAGATGTGAAAATAATCATACCTCTAAGGTACTCAGACTGGGTGGAAAATTTAGTCCCTGTCAGAAAAAAGAACGGAGAAATCAGACTGTGTGTTGATTTCCGGAACTTGAACAGGTCCTCTCTTAAGGATAATTATCCGCTCCCCAAAATGGACCACGTCCTGGAAAGGGTAGTTGGAGAAAATTGAATGTCTATGATAGATGGGTTTTCTGGATACAACCAAATCGCCATGAGCGAGCAAGATAGGGAAAAAACTACTTTCACCACACCATGGGGTACATTCATGTACGATAAAATGTCGTTTGGTTTAATGAATGCAGGGGCTACCTTCCAACGCGCCATGGATATCGCTTTCATTGGGGAAAGAGATAAGTTCGTAGTAATCTACCTTGACGATTTAACGTTTTTTTCTAAAACCGATGAAGAACATTTGGTCCATTTAAAATAGACTTTCAAAAAATGCCGCAGGTATGGTCTGTCTTTGAACCCAAAGAAATCACATTTCGCTATGCAGTAAGGTAAGCTTCTGGGGCATATCGTATTTAAAGATGGGATCAATATTGATCCTAAGAGGGTTGAAGCAATACAAACTATCAGGATTCCTAGGAACGTAAAAGAAATTCAATCTTTCTTAGGAACAATAAATTTTTTACAAAGGTTTATACCAAATTTCGCTGAGATTGTCAAATTGATCATAGGAATGCTGAAGAAAGATAGTAGAGTAAATTGGACAACCGAGGCTAAAGCGTCATTCGAGCATATTAAAAAGGTCATCAGCAAGGAACCTGTGTTAACAAGCCCAGATTACTTGAAATATTTCCTCATATTCTCATTTGCTTCTCAACATACTATCGCCGCGGTGTTGCTGCAAAAAGATGATGAAGGTTTTGAACGCCCGATCACTTTTTTTAGCAAGAGCCTTAGAGACGCCGAGCTAAAATATGATATAATAGAAAAATAGGCGTACGCGATGGTAAAAGCACTAAAAGCATTCATAACTTACGTTCTGCATTCAAAAATTATCGCGTACGTACCAACTAGCGCTGTGAAGGATATATTGGTACAGTCGGATAGTGATGGAAAATGAGGGCACTGGCTCGCTAAAATACAAGAATTTGATCTGGAAATCAAACCAACTAAATTGATAAAAGGAAAGGGTCTGGCCAAACTTTTGGCTGAGTCAAACCTTAGAGCTCTTGACATCAATTGCCTACAAGGAGAAGAGGGAGACACACGTTTGCAAGATCCAGATGACTAGACATATCCAAGCAAGGTTGAAGAAAAATTTATATCGTCAGGCTGGTATAAAGATATAGTCTTCTACTTGTTAAACCTTAAATGTCCAGATGGACTAACACCAGCCAAATACAGAACTTTAAAACTCCACGCTGTAAAATATTGCATCTCCAAAAATCAACTATACTGGAAGGATCCACTCGGGTTTTTACTGGTCTGTCTGGTTGAGTCGGAAACTCCACGAGTTATAGAAGAGTTTCATGAAGGAATCTGCGGGGGACGCCATGCATGGAGAGCCACAGCTTACAAGATCCTGAGGGCCGGATACTATTGGCCGAAACTATTTTCAGACGTTAACGCTAAAGTACGTGCCTGTTACTCATGTCAAATATTCAATGGTAAGCAAAAACTCCCTTCACTACCCCTCGTTCCAGTCAAAACTGAAGCTCCATTTCAACAATGGGGGTTAGACTTCATAGGCGAAATTAATCCCCATTCCAGTGCTCAGCATAAGTGGATCTTAACAGCCACAGATTATTTTACAAAGTGGGTAGAAGCAATTCCAACTAAAAGGGCAACAGACTCGGTGGTGATTGACTTCTTGGAAGATAACATCTTGTCAAGATTCGGGTGTCCCCGAAATATTGTTACCGACAACACCCAGGCTTTCAAGTCCATGGCTATGATCGACTTCTGCCAAAAGTATAGTATCGTTCTTGGCCATTCCACTGCTTATTACCCCCAGGGAAATGGGCTGGCTGAATCATCTAATAAAATCTTAGTAAACGTAATCAAAAAAGTACTGAACGAAAACAAGAGGTCCTGGCATATACATTTGAAGCACGCACTTTGGGCAAACCACATCAGTACTAAAAGGTCTATCGGCATTTCACTGTTTCAAATGGTATATGGGACCGAGGTGGTTCTGCCTATAAACTTAGCATTGCCAGTGATGAAATTATGGCAGGATCAAAACGAAGAGCCCAATCATGTGACCAGGAGAATTAACCAACTGATTGAGGTTCAACAACTCAGAGTGGAGGTTGATGAGAAAATGAAAAAATACCAGGACGATATGAAATCATTGTTCGATCTTAAGGCAAGGGACAGAGAGTTCCTCCCAGGTGACTTGGTGCTAAGGTGGGATGCGAGAAGGGAGGAAGCCGCGAAACATGGCAAATTTGACCATCTTTGGTATGGACCATTCAGGGTCTCGGCTCCAGAAGGAAAGAATTCATTTCTTCTGGAAAATATTGATGGGGAAGTTCTCAGCGCCCCTGTCAATGGACGATATCTAAAGCACTACATGACGTAACAGTCGTCAGATAAAAAAGAAATAAAAAAAAAATTATATGTATA
Organism: Picea abies; assembly: GCA_900067695.1. NCBI lineage: Eukaryota > Viridiplantae > Streptophyta > Pinopsida > Pinales > Pinaceae > Picea > Picea abies. The sequence goes on from CBVK0100681733.1 coordinate 10,180, forward strand.
TAATTGTAAATAAATAAATTTTATTATGATTTTTTGTACATATTTATGTTTTTTTTTGTTCAGACATTTATTTTCAATTTTTAGTTTTCGTTCTCAAATGTTCAACACATTTTCAAATCAGATTTGTATTCGTTTTTGAAGGATTCCAACCTCAGACGAAGCTAACAGAAAAAATAATGTGCAGGTCGGTGAGGATAATAGAACAACATAAATCAGGTGATACATAAGATAATTCATAGTCCAGGAGGAAATTGAAAAGACAGAGGTGAGTTTTCTTGATACATAGGTCATGAAAGGCTGTTTAAGCAATTTGAGGTAATATTGTTCAAATTGCAATATAAAAGGTTAGATAACAGGATTATTTTTGGCTTTGATCTTCAAACTAAATTTGAAGGAATATGTTAAACCAAAAGTAGTCAGTCATAATTTTTGTTCCCGAATGCATTCAAAAAAAAAAAAAAACTAGTCCAGAACTGTTGTGACCGTTTTTATATTAAACCATTTAATTGCTGCCTTGTTTTCTGTCTATATTTGGGCCTAACTTTTAGTGAGTCACTACCTTCCCAAACCTTTAGGAAGGGATAAAGTTTTTTCGTTTCAAACCTCAGGGATCCCAAAGCAGATCTTAATAAGAAAGTTGGTCTTCACAACTACTTGATCTTCTGCTAAGCGAAGGAACGTTTATAGCAATCCTAACCTTCCTAGGTTTTTCAATAGCGTCCGAAAAATCAAAGCTTGCTCGAACAAGATGTTCCTTAAAATTTTTATTTTTCTCCCTTGTCTCCCTAAGAACTAAAGGTCTTGTGAGGGTCAAAGGAAGGTTGATACCGAGTAATCAAAATAAGTTGACAGACCTCTGATAAAAAATATTACACAGATCTCAGCCCTGATATAAACTGATTGCTCCCATCTTCGTGTTTTAAAAGTAAATACTGAGACAG
>CBVK0100681751.1:0-11104 GCA_900067695.1 Picea abies
CACAACATTTATCCTGGGAAACCCTCTAGGGGAAGAAAACCCAGCAAAAATTCCTTATTATAGATAGCCAATACAATGCCAAGAGATAACTCAAACAAGTACAAAATGTCCTCTCCCAAAGATGCACCTCTCTCTCTCTCTCTTCTCCAACTGTAGCTCCGAAACTTGTCTCTCAATGAACAAGTGAGTGTGTGTCTAAGTGAGGCGCTAGGCTCTTTATTTATACAAGACTGGAACGTGTGGGAGTGTCCTTTCACTGGCAGGGCCGACTTCTTCTCCTGGGTGGTTATAACCACCTTTATTATATTCTGGGGCCTCTTTGATATATTCTGGGGCCGACTTCTCTTTCTGCCTATTACAATTACATTATGACCAATCCGCAAAAGGGGATTTGGTCCTTTTACAATAACCGACATGATCAATCCACAATGGGGATTGATCCAATGAATAATATATCAAATAATAATAAGAATACACTTTGCAGTTACATTATTTCAACACTCCCCCTTAACAAGAAGAGTATTCTACAACAACATCAGACGAGAGAGAGGCCTTTATCATCAACAACATCAAGAGGAAAACATCATCAATATCATCTTGGAACACTGACTGGCATATCTATAAATCATCGGAAGTTTTCTTCATCGACAACATCATCATTCTCAAAGGAATGCAATCATCAACTGCATCAATATGTATTAGTATAAAACTAATACATCATCATCATCATAGCACGAGGCTGGCTCATCATAATACAAGACTGGCTTTATGTCACAGTTGTTAAGCTAGAAGCTCAGTACTCGTCTTGCTTTACGTCACAACAATAAAGTTGGAAGCAAGATACTAGACTGGCTTTACGTCACAACTTCTTAAGCTAGAAGCACAGTACTAATCTCATCTCATCATCTTGGTTTACGTCACAACACTCAAGATGGAAGCAAGATACTAGACTGGCTTTACGTCACAGCTATCAAGCTAGAAGCATAGTACTAGTCTCATCTCATCATCTTTCTTTATGTCATAGCACTCAAGATGGAAGCAAGATACTAGACTGGCTTTACGCCACAACTATCAAGCTGGAAGCACAGTACTAGTCTCATCTCATCGTCTTGATTTACGTCACAACACTCAAGCTAGAAGCAAGATACTAGACTGGCTTTATGTCACAACTATCAAGCTGGAAGCACAATACTAGTCTCATCACATCGCCTTGCTTTACGTCACAACCATCAGGTTGGAAGCAAGATATTAGACTGCCTTTACGTCACAGCTGTCAAGCCAGAAGCACAATACTAGTCTCATCACATCTTCTTGCTTTACGTCACAGCAATGAAGTTGGAAGCAAGAGATGTCTCATCACAACAACTACTCCCCCTTTCGAGGAAGGTCCTTTCAGACTATACCAAGCTTATCTCGAAAGTGCTCAAACTTTACATGAGATAGAGGCTTGGTCAACACATCAGCAACCTGTTCATCTGTGCTAACATACTGGAGCTTCAAGGCTCCTCTCTGCACCATGTCATGGATGTAATGATAACGAATCTCTATGTGCTTCGACCTGTCATGGAATACAGGATTCTCTGTCATCTTTATGCAGCTCTGGTTGTCACATAGGATCGTGGTTGCTTCCATCTCTAGGTCAAATAGGCCAGTTAACAACTTTCGAAGCCATATGGCTTCACAGTTGGCAGAACATGAAGCAATGTATTTTGCTTCTGCTGGGTTGAGAGCAATGTTTTTTACTTCCTACTCTTCCACGAGATCATGGCTGATCCCAAACTGAAACAACATCCTGAAGTGCTTTTTCTGTCAGAAACACTTCCTGCCCAATCTGAATCAGTGTACCCACTCAATGTGAAATGATGATCTCCATCATAATTGAGACCACCATCTAATGTACCCTTAAGGTACCTCATCACATGTTTTGCAACCATAAGGTGAACATGTCTGGGTTCTACCAGAAACTGACTCAAGGTGTTCACGGCAAAACAAATATTTGGTCTGGTGTTCATCATGTACATCAACGATCCAATAATCTATCTATACAGTGTGACATCAATAAATTCTAACAAAGTATCGTCCAACAACTTCAACTTCGTTTCCATGGGTGTATTCATGAGCTTGCACTCTAACTTGTTGAATCTCTTCAGGATTTCGACTGCATACTTCCCTTGGTTAAGGAAGATCCTCTCTAGACTCTACCATACCTCAAGACCTAAGAAATAGTGCATTAGGCTAAGGTCTTTCATCTCAAATTATGAAGCGAGTCTCTTCTTACATTCGGTGATGAGCTTTTCTTCTCCAGTTAAGAATAAGTCATCCACATATAGCAATAGTATCACTGGCTAATCGTTCATAACCTTGAAGTAGAGGTTGGAATCTGCTTTACTCTTGGTAAAGCCCAAGCTCGTCAGAAAGTTGTTTATTCGACCATACTAAGCTCTAGGGGATTGCTTCAATCTGTACAAGGCTTTCTTCAATTTGCAGACATGAGACTTCCTATCTTCAACTTCAAATCCTTGAGGTTGCTCAATATACACTTCCTCTTCGATAACACCATTTAGGAAAGTTGTCTTTACGTCCATCTGGTGTAACTTCCACTTCATCTTAGCTGCAAGGGCTATGATGGTTCTGATCAAAGTGTATCTGGCTACATGAGCGAATGTCTCTTCATAGTCAATGCCTTCTTTTTTAGAAAATCCACGAGCTACAATCTTGCTTTATATTTCTCAATACTTCCATCAGCATCATGTTTTATTTTAAAGAGCCATATGGACGATACCACATCCTTGTTATTCGGTCTGGGAACTATTTACCATATATTGTTCTTTATTATGGATTGGTATTCTTCTGTCATGGCATTTGCCCATTCTTTCTTCTGAATGGATTCTTCAAATAAGGTAGGCTCCTTTTCTAGGAGATCATACATCAAAGCCATATAACTGGAGAATGGCTTAGGTTTCTTCACATGTCTCGTGGTTCCTTTCGGAATACCATACTTCTCTCCATCTTGAATAAGCTCTCTAGCCCAAGATGGCTTTATTTTATGGAGGATCGTCATCTGAGGAGGTTCTTGAAACTCTGCTACGTCATGATCTTCTAGAATTTCCTCATCAGGGGAAGTTACGACTTCCCTCACTGGTTCTGTAGCTCTGGGAACCTCCCTCACTGATTCTGCAACTCTGGGGATTACGGGTTCCTCTTCATATACCTCTTCAAGCTGGAATTTTCTCGATTTCTTGAGCACTACATCTTCATCTAAGGTCACATCCATGTTGATCTTAATGTGGTAGTGACCTGATATATAGATCCTGAAGGCCTTGGAGACCTCATAGTATCCCACAAATATTCCCTTCATTCCTTAGGGTTCCAACTTGTTTCTTTTCTCTTTCGGTATATGTATAAATACTGGGCAGCCAAATATTTTGAGATGGCTTACCTCTGGCTTCTTTCCAGTGAACATCTCTTCTGGGGTCTTGAACCCAAGTGAACTATGGGACAATAGGTTTTGCACATATACGGTTGTCATTGTTGCTTCTTCCCATAAGCACATTAGAAGATCTTGATCGTGGATCATGGTCTTCACGACTTCCATTATCATTTTGTTCTTTCTTTCAGCCACACCGTTTTATTGAGCATTATAGGGAGTAGTGAGTTCCCTCTTGATCCCAACATCTTTGCAGAAGTTCACGAACTCTTTTGAGGTGTATTCTCCTCCATTATATAACCTGAGTATCTTGATCTTTCTTTAAGAAAGATTCTCTATCAAGGCTTTGAATTCCTTGAACTTGCTGAACACTTCATCTTTAGATTTCAAAAAATACAACCAGGTCTTACGAGAATAATCATCAATGAATGATACATAGTATACATACCCACTCATGGAGGACGATGGCATTGGGCCACACACATCTGAATGGATGAGTTCTAAGACTCCTTCTGCTTTGCTGTCTCTCTTCGGAAAAGGGTTCTTGATGTTCTTCCCTTGCGCACATCCATTGTATACGCCTTCATGGTCAACCTTGAGTTCTGGTAAACCTCTGACCGCTTTGCATATGTATGGTAGCACCTTGTATTTAATGTGAGCTAGTATTCTATGCCAAAGTTCACATGAATTCTCAATGGCGTGGGTCATGGCAGCTTCTGAGTGACCCTTTAGCTTATGCAAGCCACTTTCTTCTTTTCCAATGATGATTGCTTCTTTTAAGGTTTCTCCTTTAGTACGTTGCCTTTTGCAACCTTCACTATAGCTTCCTCAAGGTTATTACCTGTGACCTGGAACAAGGTCAACAAAACAACAAGCAAGAGTAATATCCTTCTAATAATATAAAGTAATAGCACGAACAATCATCACAGTAGCTCCTTTAGAGCTATCGCTTGTAACTTGTCTGAAGCAAAGATTAAAGGTAAGGAATACAATACGAAAATGAGGTCAACTCTCTCATAGTGTTGTGATCAAACATTCCTCCATGACAACCTGGAACTAACACATGAGATTCTTCCTAGAGGAGGTGTTAGTTGTATCAGACAAATGATTACGTTAAGCATTTACCTCTATATTCTCACATGCTATCAAGTATGATACTTTACAAAGACTCTTATCTCAACTATAGTCATCAACTTGTCATGTGTACCTTTGAATCTTATTAACTTGATTAATCAAACCTGGAGACCCGTTGTCAGGAGTGAGTGCTTGCTTTTCTTTCGAGTCTCCTTCACTCAAGATGACGAGTGCTTTCTTCAACCTGTCTTATATACTAAGATAATACACTATCTTGACAGAAGGTTGGGTTAGAGGATAAGTTCTATGATCTCAACTTTTAATCCATCTAATACCTTGACTTAGAAAAGGTTAGAATGAAGGTCATAGCTACAACATGCAACATTGATCAATATAACAAATGGATGCATATCAGAATAATCACACCTGGGTTGCATCATTCCTCTGAATGTTTTGGATCTATGGCAAGAGATCCCTTCTCCTGCAAATACTCTTTAAGGTTGCAACTGCAAGAGTGACTGCAACTGGTACTACGGTTGCAACTGCAACTACAACTGGTTCTGAGACTGCAACTGCAATTGCAACTTAGGGTTTTATGAGGAAACCCTAATTTTTCAAACTTTGAATTTTGAAATTCTGATCTAGAGGATATATGCGCTAAGCCGAGGCGAGTAAGCTGGTGCAGTCAGATTTCTGAAAATCCAACTTTTACCCCCTCAAACTTGATCTGTGGATTTCTGGACTGGTGCTTCTAGTTTTCTGGTACTTCTGGTACTCTGGTTTTCTGGTACTTTGTGAAACTAGGGTTTCACTTTCCAAGAGATCTAGCCACTGAAAAGGTGCATTGAAGGTACCAAAATGATCCTTGAGGGAGGGCACACTTTTCTAGATGGTTTTAGGGCTGAAATACCTTACCAAAAAAAATCCCTAATTTGCATGTACGACAACAATGACATTTTTCACTTTTCTCTTGTGAAAGATGCTCTCTTTAGCTTGGCTCTGATACCATGTTAATGTTTAAGCCATTATTATAGTTCTTTGCATTTCAATAGATAACAACAACATAAGACAAGATCACTGAGAAATACACAATCACAAGAGACACAAAATTTATCCTGGGAAACCCTCTAGGGGAAGAAAACCCAACAAAAATTCCTTATTATAGATAGCCAATACAATGCCAAGAAGAAAACCCAACAAAAACTCCTTATTATAGATAGCCAATACAATGCCAAGAGATAACTCAAACAAGTACAGAATGTCCTCTCCCAAAGATGCACCTCTCTCTCTCTCTCTCTCTCTCTCTCTCCAACTGTAGCTCCAAAACTTGTCTCTCAATGAACAAGTGAGTGTGTGTCTAAGTGAGGCACTAGCCTCTTTATTTATACAAGACTGGCACGTGTGGGAGTGTCCTTTCACTGGCAGGGCCGACTTCTTCTCCTGGGTGGTTATAACCACCTTTATTATATTCTGGGGCCTCTTTGATATATTATGGGGCCGAATTCTCTTTCTGCCTATTACAGACCAATCCGCAAAAGGGGATTTGGTCCTTTTACAATAGCCGACATGATCAATCCACAATGGGGATTGATCCAATGAATAATATATCAAATAATAATCAGAATACACTTTGCAGTTACATTATTTCAACAAGACTGGCCCATTGGGTAACGGTGCGCTGGGGGTCAGATCGATTGAATGCTTGACCTTACAGTGTAGAGGTACCTTAGTGGATGAGGAGAATATGTCTTTGTATTCTTCCACAACCTTATCCAATTACTTTTGTTGTGTGGAGAGTTCAGATGCAGAGGCCATGAATGTGGCTACAACCTTCTGCTCACTTTGAGAGCGAATCACAAAAAAGACAAACTTCCCGGTCTGAGAGATGACCTTCCTGCATTGCTTGGCAGAGATCAAGGAAATGGCAGTAGGTGGGACTACCTCGAGTATCCTGTACAATATTCTGTCCAAAGTAATAATAACACTACGGGGCCTATACTCATATACAACATGACGTTTCCATTAATAAGGTTGGCCCAAAAGAACATCACAAACTTCAAGGGGAGCAACATCACACAATACCTCATCTTTTAAGGGCTTGATGTCATAGGACGAGTGACATTGTTGGTTGATGTGAAGATCGCTTACTTGGCATAGCCATCCGATGGTTTATGGTTGTGGGTGCAGTGTTGTCGGTAAGGCCAACCACTTGACGACCTCCATTGAGACGAGGTTCTTTTGGCTACCACTATTAACGATGAACTACAATGGAGTACTCATCACCCACATATGTGAACGGAAGAGGCACTCACCTTCCTCTGGCTCGTCAGGTTCACCGAGATGGATCTTGGTGGTAGCAACAGTGGCATTGGGTTCCACGCCAATAATCCGTCTCCCCTTTTCTGGTTCTGACTCTAAGTCAGAACCCACATCTAATTCAAAGGCTTTCAACTCTGCCACCAATGACTGATTTGAGTGACAATCAATAGTGTTATCCCAGGGGCTCTTATGGAAGTCGCACCACTTCCTGGTGTCTTTCTTCGTCTTTCCATTGTCCTTCTTTGTTGGTGGCTTAGACTAGTTGTCCTGAGGCTATCTATATTTTCTCAACCCTTTTTTCTGTGGGTTGGGGCTGCCCTTGCCCTACTTCTGCTGTGAGGGTTCCCAGACCCAAACTGTCGCGTCTTTTGGTTAAGCTTTTGCTCGATTTTGACGGAATATCAATAGGCTGTGCCGAAGGAGGAGATGTCAAGAAACTCCATTTATGTCTTGATGCATCTATGCAGATCGTCGCACTACTTGAGCACTAGATGTCGCTTAGAATCTTTGATACCCAGCTTTGTGTGCAAGGTACATAAGATATTCGTGAACTCTGACATTGTTTGGTCCATTTCTTTCCGCAGTGTGGTCCATCTTGTATACAGATCATCATAACTTCCAACATAGTAGTATTGTTCCTTAATAACATCCCTGAAGGACTCCCATGTGAGTACAATTGTAAACAATGAGGGTTCCTCTGTTGCCTCTTTCTCATAGAAAGTCTCCCACCAATCTTTGACACGGGGGACGTCTTTGAGGAGCGCAAATGTAATCTTTTCTCTATTGGAAAAGTTATGGACAGAAAAATACCCTTCTAGCAGATTCAACCATTTGTCTACAAAATTTTTGTCTATCTGACCTTCAAATATAAGAATATCAAAGTTGATATGTACATTGAAGGGGGTGGCACCTCCGCTTGAGGAAGATCTGTCGCATGTTGGTAGTCGTCGAAGGATTTGCGCAAAACTATCCATCATATCGTTCCTTTGTTGTGTGAGGGATTCCTTGAGCAATAGTTTGAAAGGATCTCTTGTCCCTTTGTCTTTATTTTCTCCCACCATGGAAGGTTGTTTGGGCATGCAAGAGCCTTTGTCCTCAGGAGAAACAAGCTCGAGACCCAACTCTTTGTACCTTGACCTTATCGGGGACATGCATTAAGAACGACAAGGAGATGACCGCTCTGATACCACTAATACAGATTTTATTAGTAGAACAAAATGAATACAGATCTATATTGTTAACACAGAGTTACAATGAACAATAACAGAGACACAATAAAACTTGGCTTCTATTCAATAAGGAAATATGCTGAAACTGTAAAATGCAGACTGAAACAAGCTTGCTAGAATGGTGGTGGCTTATCTCTTAGAAGAGATGTGACGACTGCACTCATTTGCAAGAAGATGATTACAATGAGGCTCCAAAATCATTTTTACATCAAACATGAATGCAAAAACTCTAGACATCCAAAAACCTTACCCTAGGAGATGAAGCGCCAAAAGTCATGTGGGCCTCGTTGGGGTAAGTTGGTACATCAACTTCCTAGGGTCATAACGTTTGCATACGATCTCTGTTTCAGGCGCACGATAGCCTGTTGGAAAGGTCTATCCAAGGACTACACATTATGTTGTCCCACTTTTATTCTTAAATAAAGTGTGACTATAGCGAGCCCAGAAAACGTTTTTTAGGGCCTCAAAACGACCCCGAAAGTTCAGGACCCGAAAATCTAGAAAAAATTGCCAAAATGAAAACTGAAACTGACAAGATGAAATCTGTATGTGATCCAGTTAGAATGGGTGGGTGGCCACTGATATCCACCTATATCACTACACTTCCATAGTAGCTTACATGCAAGCAATTGTGTGGCAAAGTAGACTTGTTGATCAATGATGTCTACAATCACCATGTTGCGGGTCCCTCTAAGCATCACATACTTAGCATAAATCTCATCATGGGTTGCATCCTTAGCTTTGAGTGATTTTGTTGGGTCATCTCTCTTTATTAGAAGACCTGAGACTCAATGCATAGTCTTCTCATCAACCGGGTATGTCCTCTATAACCAGAGAAATCCATTGTGCAACCGAGTCAGAAAAATTAGAACACACGCCATGACAGACGCACCTCGGCCAAAATGAGGGAATTCCATGTGTGTTAGGATGATGAATTGATAAAGAGGCCTGGCCCACTCATGGGTAAGTATCTTTTGATTCCCCTCCACACCCATGATTTATTATGCATATTTGGTAAAAGATAGCTCAGGGAACTGAATGGGATCGCGAATATAATAGTTGGTAAATCAGATTGTGGGAACTTTCCTGAGTTGAGGGCCCATGAAGTTGATAAAGGTAGGTAATGTAGGTTCATATGCCTCTTTTTCCTTAACGACCTTAGCTTTGTTCCGTACGTGGGGCTTGCTGGGTGAGGCCATTGTCAGTTGTTTCTAATAAATGCTTATGTATCATTCGTATGTTGTGTTGGGATTACTTTGGTTATTGAATACATTGTTGAACTTTCCTAAAATGTAGCTTGGTTCTTCTCTCCTCAGCTTTGCACCTGTTCTTCACTTGGATGGGGGAACAACACATGGTTACTACACACCCCTGCTTCCACTTCTAGATATGTCATCCTGTCGCATCTGCCTCGGGTGGGCTGTGACACTTCTTTACTCGGATCCTATTTTGTAGTCCTCGTCATGGAGGGTCGTTGGTGCTTGTGGTTGGGACTAGGGGAATTTTCTAACTGCCTAACCTTGAGTTTGATTCGAATTCTGGCCTATGCCTCCCATCAAATGGCACATTTGGAATCAAAGGCTCTTGAGAGATGGGGCTACTTCCCAATGCAGCGTGTTTGTAAACTAGATGGAACTCTTTTGTATTCAACCTATGCTTGGTTAGCCAACACCTTTCATAGGAACACATGTGTTCTTAGGGATCTACCATCGATTGAAATCTTTCCTGTATCAACTCCACCACTTGCACCCATTCGTGTAGATGTTCATTGTGTGTTTCCCACCATTGCATGGGTATTCCTTCCAACACTATGTTGAGGGCCTATATTCGGCGGGTCAAGGGAACCTTCTGCATCTCTCTCATGAATGTATCCACCAAGTCTATTGCATTGAAACGATATTGGGTATAAGGACCTATCCCAAACTTGTGTGTCATTGCGGTAATATGTGTGCATCATCTTGTTGAAACCTCATAGAGCTTCTGCTACCATATTTCCATAACATCCTTTGAATCTATGTCATATGAGCGCACTCTTCTCCAACTCATCTTTTCATCCACTATGGGATTGATATAATCCTCCTTGTGCCTTGTAATATGATATATGATTTCAATAATAGAGCTTTGTGCATCCTCATTCATGGGCTCATTGTACCTGTCTCCCTCATTTGGATCTAATGGCACAATAATGTGCAATGTATCTATTTCAAAGAACATTTTTCATTTCTTTAGATTCGAAACAATGTTATTTTCAAATTCCCAATCAATGTCTAGTAGTGAGGGGTAGGGATCTGAGTCATCCATGATCTCAATCACCTAAAAGTCTGCCTTATTCTTCACCTCTTCAATATTCAATTCTAGTTGCTCCAGCTAGCCGATGGGATAGATTCGGTATTGATTAGCCAACCTGAGTTGAATGGGGGACCACACCAAGCTTAGCATGCCAATCAACTCCCAATATTTCTTTGGAAATATGTTCACACCAGATCCCAGGTCCAACATGGCAATGTACATTTCATAGCTTCCGAGTTTAGATGTCATCTTGAACTCTCTTCATGTGCACTTCTACTTGGTCACCTGTCACACATCCCTTTCTGGTAGCAGGGCAGATATAACTGCAACTATCTCTTCTTCCCCCATACATGTTGTCAACATGTGTGTCAACTTCTTTGTAGCATCAATATCACTTAATATTTTCAAACAACATCACAAGAAGTTAATTACTTGATCCTTTGGTTTCTCATCGTGACAATTGTTGCACTATGTTTCTTCTCGCACCATGCGTCACATCTCTTCATGCATGCACTCCTTGATTTCCTTTTTCTCAGCCCGTTGCACCTCTTCCTTTCTGCATGCTTCTTCCAACGACCTATGTGTCATGTGTTGTATCTCTTCATGCACACAAGCTTCCTCCAATTATTTTTGTGTTGTGCGGTGTATCTCTTCATGGGTGTGGACCTCCTCTAATGATATTTGTGTTTCTCTTTGTATCTATTTGTGCACCCTGGCTTCCTTTAGTGAGCTTTTTGTTGCGCGTTGTAACGTGAGATCGGAAGAG
>CBVK0100681759.1:0-17424 GCA_900067695.1 Picea abies
ATATATATATATATATATATATATATATATATATATATATTAAATGATCTAAAACAATAAAACTTATTATATTGGTTTTTATTTATAAGTAGATTAAAGGATTAGACCTTTATCGTTATCCCCACTTTCAAAAAACATAAGCCCCCTTCATATATACATATGTACATTCAACATATTATACTAATTAGTGGCACATCCCCACAATGTGTCATGTGATTGTATATTTCTTGAGGGCATGTGACATCACAATTTTTCTCACTTGGCTTCTTGGCAACAACAAGGTTACTTCATTTGGACTACACTTCTTCACCTTGAGCATGCCCATGCTTTGTTCTAGGATACCAACAAGTCACATTCCCAATCGGGTGCAACCCTTTTATACTTAGACATTTGTTAACATATTAACACTTAGTCATATTCAAGCATGTATCCATGAATATGAGAGAGAGGAGAACAACAACGCAGAAAACAAGAGAAACATAGATATATTGTGGGCTACACAAAATTTTCCTAACACCCAGCTAAGTCTTTGTTATTACAAAACAGTTACAATATGATAACTTTTAGCTCATCTTACAACTTTGGCACAGTCAAACGACTCACCTCACCTCACCAATAAACTCATAAATATATTCATCACACCAAGACTCTATGTCACAACTATCTCCACAATCTTATGCAGTGCACCTCAGATGTGTCCCCCACCACAGACTTGTTGTCTCTTTATTTCTACATACTTCACAGATTTTGATTATGCCTCACACATTCCTCCAACATACCTTCATTTTGAGACTTCCCCACAACTAACCCAAGAGGAGTTCACCCAAGTCTATATGGTGAATCCACCTCAAGGAAACACAAGTCCTCCCAAGTGGAGTGTCTTGGATCCTCGAGGGAGCTCACCTTCTTCATCTACCTCAAAATTGAAAATGTGTTCTTTCTCTCCTTGTCTTCAAATATTCCTTCCCTGGTTATGCACCCTTGTTCTCTTATAGGAACTCCAAAGGTCATGTGAACCATCGCATCCTTTGGGGGTGTCATGCCACTTCATGGACCCATGTCCAAAAACAATTTCTCACCCCTTTAAAGACCCGGTCACCGAAATCAATCATTGTGCCTCTTCATGGACCTGGTTGCCCAAATGAACCCATGCATTCATCAATCATTGTGCCCCTTGGGACTGACACACCAAACCTTGGTGCGCCCCTCATTCTAGGGCACCCTAATATCTTGGTCACTTCATATTTTAGCAAGCCCCTTGGTGTGTTTGCATTCCTAGGGAATCCACTTTGCCAACTTGGATTTTTTAACAACCCTAAGTTCCATCTCCTTGATAACTTGGGTAAAGGTATCCACGCCCTTGTAGTTGAAGGAATTACATCCTACCCCAACTCAAGTCATTGTCATCTCGGGAAACATCTACAAAATTTTCATCTCCAAGTCTCTGTTTGAACTCGTTCTTCTACTATGACTAAGTTTGTTGGAAACCCCAAGTTTCATGACAACTGGAAACCCTAAATTATGAGAAAGTGGAAACCCCAAGTTTCCTGACAACTGGAAACCCTAAATTATGAGAAAGTGGAAACCCCAAGTTTCCTTGTGAAGTGGAAACCCCAAGTTTACACCAACCAAACTGTATTGCATCCAACTTTGCACAATTTGCTTCTTGAGTCAATGAGTTCACTTCATCTAACCCAAGGATGAAATTCACCCAATTCCGAAACACTGTCTTGCTACAATTTTGTTTCCTTGCTAATGTTTGGTTCCACTGTTGTTGTCCCTTCCTGCTACAATTTACTATTTCCCACTTCACTTCAAAATTTTGCTTGAGTGTTGAATCTCTTGTGATCTTCTTGTTGCACCCATACTTCAACTCAATTCCATGCCTCTGTGCACCGTCAAACCTCACATCTCGAACTGCTTGGGTAGATAATCCAACCATCGTTCCCAATCTGTAAGAATGCACATCCTCATCCCGAAACTTCATCCTTTCTATCACATCTCCATCTCTCTGTCCAACTCCAAAGACTAAGGAAAGTGTCCATTCTTGCCTCACTATTTCTTCCATCATCTGATTTCCGTCAAGGAGATACTGCACAATTTATAAGTGCTTCACTTCAAACCTAATTGTGCGTATGTAATCTTGACCCCCTTGCCATGTTTTTTTTCTCACCCAAGTCATGAACTATTTGAATGGTTAGTTCAACCGTCACACTCCTTGAGACTGCACACCCCCATGCAAAAAATGGTCACTTTCTTTCGCAATTTGATCTATCCGCACAATGATATTAGACAAAGGCAAGGTCGCCCCTCACCTTGTTTCACTATGAATTCACCCCAAAACAAAATATTTTGTGGCAACTTGACTCCATTGTCCTTCTCATGGCACAATTAACCAGTCTTTGCACCAAGAACTGCAAGTCTAGACTACATTTTCCTCACTATCTCATCACCTGACCATGTTGTTGTCTCTTTCTCTCTATGCCTTAGAATGATTAGGATCCACCCTCAACCATGCTATCCAAAGAAAGAGAAACAACTATGTCCAAGTAACCTCTTCATATTGCAATCCTCTTGTTCGCACAATCCTCCAAATGTAGAAAAGTTCTCAACTCACCCTCCTTCCATCAAGACACCTCAATGCAACTCAACATCTACGATGAGTGTGGCCAACATATCACACTCTTCAAATGTCTCAATGAATTATCTAAAGTACTCCAAGTAGAATGAGTCACCTCAAATAACTTTCATGGCTTAGACACGTTCAAACCAATACTCTGCCAACCTCATCTAGCAACCCTCGTCGGATATCTAGGTCATTGAAAAATCATCCAAAAGTCACCAAGGTGTTCTCTGCCTCACCCAATGTCCCATACCAAAGGTGAGAGAACCCCAACCAAGTCTACATTCTACCCATTCAACTTGACTGCCAATAATTCTTGGTCGACTTGTCTGTTGACTTCATCCATCTCTTGGAATGAAACTACCTTGCACCTACTACAAGTGCTCAAACTTTGGCATTGTCATTGCGACTATCAATTCATCGCATGACCCAACAAAAATGGATAAGGAATCAAACACTAGGTTGCCTCATCCATCCTATCAAACTCAGAACATACAGACTTCACTTCCCACTTCAACGCAACGACATATACAACACGCCTCATCAAAGTGTTAGGTAGCTTCCTCAAGCCACCTCCATGGTTGCATCCAAATATTCCTAAGTCCACCACAAGAATCTCCCAAGTAGTTCATCCAAGCTCTACTAACATTTGGCCAACCAAGGCATCCCAAACTGCTACAAGACTTCTTCAAATCTGCACCACTTGGTTCACCCTCAAGTCTATTAGTTTTCACCATAGAAACAGATTTCACTTGAACCACCAAGTCATCCAAATTCCCTTCAAATAACTCACAACAACACTTAGGAATGAAATAACTCAAAACCAACCATACCTTTCCAACAAAATCATTCACTACAACCATGCTCTAATCATGTTGTCATGGGCCTGCCCTTGGCCAAGAAACTAACTCTCCAAGTGAACTCACCTCAACCACCATTCACAACTCCACAATCCTACAAGACCTTTGCAGCAATACAAGGTTGAGTCCATCAGTCCACTTCAAAAATCCATCTAAGTCCCAAACTTTGTATGCGACCGACCAAACTCATCACGAACATCTTGTCATCTCCAAACCTTGACTTCATATGCTTCAATGCACCATGCATCTTCCTCTCAACTGTCAAGTCATACTATTGCTAAATAACATTTGTAACTCTATGAAGAATCACCTCGTCCAAAAGCTTTGGTCTACTCATCCAACAACCCAACTCAACTCAACTGTTTTTCTCAACAATGCACAACTTAAAGACGTCATGATGGAAAAATTCCCAACCAACTACATGTTGTGAAGCTATTCTAAGTCACCTCGGGTCATCCAACACACTGAAGTGCTTCACTTTGATACAACCCAAAACTTCTCCCCTTCTGTCATCGCTTTTACCATCACCCTCTGCATTTCCCTTCTTTGATCACTTATGTAGTTAGATCTACAACAAGTATTGCAACAAATCTTGCATTCATTTTCCTTGCACAAGTGCTCGGTTCATCCAATGAAATCTACGTTTGTTCTCTCCAAAGTGTGCACAATAGGTCTGACACTGACTTCCATCACGAATTAAACAAACCATGTTTTCATGTGCGATCAACGCTACAACAAACTCAACGACAATATTTGAAATGAGTTTTATAATCAACCACCCTATCCAAGTGCTTTGTTTCATCACAAAAATTTTCTCTTGGTTTGTACAAGGTGTGTTCCTAGACAAACCTTCCCATCACATTGTCAAATGAACCTATGTTGTAATTTAGATACAAATTATATGATGAACAAGTTCACTGCACCAAACCGTTCACCAAGTATGCAACCATTCCCACCGAATTGACTTCACAGCTACGCCCTATCCACTATCACCACTACAATAGTAGAGTGTTATCCTTGCGAGGGACTCTCCAAGATGAATGGCTTAGAAGAATACTTCAAAATTCTCTGATGCTAAGTCATATTCCTCTTTTTCTATAGATTCATCATCTTCATGAATTATGACATCATCTTCTTGCATTCTGACATCTTCCTTTTCATCCTCTTCCTAAATTCTGACATTTTCCTCTCTTCCTATAGATTCATCATGATCTTTCACTACTACAAATATTTTGAGTACGATCTCTGGGACCTGGTTTTCATTCACCTTCTCTTCTTATTTTTCATTTTTTCTCCAAAAATTCCTATATTTTAAATTAATGTTTTCCACCATAGGAAGTTCTATCATGCGTGTTAACCTTAGAAAAAGATCTTAAAATCACAAAAAAAAAAACTTATGCAAGGTAGGGCTTGAGACTGAAAATGCAAAATGAGCACAACTTCAGTTATACTTATATGATTGGCTACTATGACCCCAATTATGAAATTCCACTGATTTTCTAAATCTAATGGCACTGGTTCGGTTGAAATCTATGCACACTATCAAAATATATCCAATCTATGAAATTTGTAGCTGTCATGGGTATTTTGTTTAGTGAAATTCATATCTATGGATGGTTTCTTCAAATTCTATGCACTTTTTTTTAGAAATCAACCTAAATAATGTTGTCCTATTTTTCTTAAAACAAATATGCAAAAAGAAAAGAAAGTCTCCCACTTTGTGCCAAAACATTCTCCTACTTCATGCCCAAGAAAGAGATCCGATACCACTTGTAATGTACTTAACCCAAAAACTTTAGATTAATCACACAAAATGTAGTGAAAAACCCAAGAATAAATAAAAAAAGAGAGATAAAAATAAATAGATATGTTCACTTTCCTCTTCAAGGGGGCAACCTCCAAGAGCAATTCTCCAAATACAATAAAAATTATTGACAGAACAATGCATAACCTTCTAGTCAATATATATCTATCCATAGAGGATATTAACCACCTATGGCCCCCTTGTAATTAGGACTGACCAACTAATTTGGGCCTTATTACTAAAAGGACCCTTTATTACAATGAGTGACTAATAACTAACTATTCCATGGGCATTGTTCAATGAAGGCAGTCTCATCCATTAATAAAGTATATAAGTAAGGAGGTTAGGGTAGGAACCTAACATACACATGGATCTCAATATTGAAATGAGTAATAAATACATAGTAGGTGAAGGATTCCTAACTTACCATAATTCTACACTCTCCTACATCCATATATCTCTCATTCAAGGTCTGCAATTTACTGCTCACATAGTTGATTTGGTCAATTTACAAATTGATTCCTAGTTAGAAAGGAGAACTCAACATCATTTCTTTCCATTGTGAGTACGATCTCTTGGACATATTTTGAGTGAGTTTCTTCCCATCATTATCTATTATGGGAGTGGCATGATCTTTGTATCTGTATACTACTAATTTCCAAACGTTAAAACCTTGTGCTTGCACATATTTTTTCATCCTTCTGCTCCAAAAGGCATAGTTCTGACCATCAAAATGTGGTATTCCATTCTTATATGAATTGGTTCTCTCCATGATATTCCTTCCAGTGGTTAGAATGTTTCTTGAAGGACCTAATCTGATTCCAATTGTTGGAATACTAAGAGGGGGGGTGAATCAATATGAGCACTTTTTTCCACTTTCAATCACAATATATAAACTTCAACTTTATCATAAGTATATCATTTATGATTGCATTAAATATATAATGATCATATAACCATAAGCAATATCATCACAAAAAATAACCACATGCATAGTACACCATAATTTACGTGGAAAGCCAAATGGGAGAAAAACATGGAATGCTTTCTTATATATCAAAGATTACATTCATAGGAAGCAACAACTTCAAAATTTTCCATCACCAACTAGAATGGGGAGCCAATCACCTTTTTATAGGCTCCAACCTGAAGGAAGCTACAAATCCCTAATTTACTAGCTACAACTCCCCCCTAGTTTATAGGATCCAACCTGGAGGAAGCTCCAGCTAGTTCTCTGGCTCCAACCAGAAGGAGGCTACGACCCCTTGACTTGTAGGCTCCAACCTGAAGGAATATCCAACTCCCTTTTTTCTTCGAAACCAACCAAAAGAGGGCTACAACCCCCTTTAATTTCCCCACCATGCCACCCTGAAATACAAGTGTAGACTCAACCTGTCACTACCACTGTCACTGTCACTGTCACTGTCATTGATCAACCTGTAACTGTCACATCAACCTGTCACTGTCAACCAATCATTGTCACATCAACCTATCATTTTCAACCTATCACTATCACATTAACTTGTCTATGCATCAACCATGTACCAAAACATGTACCATATCATACATCAACCATGTACCAAAAATTGTACCATACCATGCATCAACTATGTACCAAAACTAGTACCATACCATGCATCAACCATGTACCAAGATATGTATCATAACATGCATAAATAATGTACCATAATATATTCCAAGTGTAGGTTCTATGACATAAATGATGATCATCCAACCATATACCTTAATCATATACCAAAACCATGTACCATGTACCAAAGAATCAATTATTTACCAAATATGTACCATATCATCAATGATGTTCCTCAACCATGCACCAAAGAATGTGCCTCATACATGTGCCACCAAATACCAAGTGTATACCTGAATCATGTACCAACATCACCAAGCATTCCTTAAGCATGTACCAACACATCCAATGCATGTACCTAAAACATGTGCCATAACGTCATCAAGAAGTGCCTCAAGCATATACCAAACCAGATACCAAGATAGCCAATATATTCTCTAATAAAAGTACCATAACATCACCGAGGTGTACCTCAATCATATGCCCAAATCTTCAACCATGCCTCAAGCATGTATCAATATACAACCCTCAAAAAACATTCAAAACATACCTTTAATCTTGTAGTAGACCTGATACTCAAGATTATAGACTTGTAGCTCTTCCTTAGCATCAACAATTTGGTACTAGCATCCTCCCCAAATTTACCTTAGCCTCATGGGACGAATACCAATCAAATAACGGGGCCCCGCGGGATTAGGGTCATACAACCTGTGGGGGTGCCTCATGGGACACCAATAGTTTGACCGGTGGGGGTCAACCAAACTAGGGTTTTCTTAGAAAAACCCTCACACACTTGTAATCTTGAAACTTTCACACTCCTTACTCTTTTGCTACCTCAAATTCGTCAATACATCACTTTCTCACATAAAATATATTTAATTACTTGTGTGTGTGAATGTTCTTATGAGAGACTTCTTGAGGTGTATTTATACTTTTTCAAAGTAAATTCTCTCCGTAGCTTTAGGGATTCTTGTTATAATTGTTTTACACTTAATTAAGACTTGTAACCTATTGTTGTAACTATTTAGGGGATTCTTAACCATTCTTCGAGGCTTTCAAATTCATGACCTCATAACTCTTCAACTATGAGAAACCACGTGACATACAACCTATAGTTGGAAATGGGATGATGAGGAATAAACATCTATGAGTGTGTTACCTGCATTTACATTATACTTCATGTCCTTATTCCTCAAACAACTTTGGGCTTCATGACCATACCTTTGGGGATTCTCAAGAACTTATCCATATTTCGAGGGATTATTCTAGATTTGACTAGGGTTGACATCAATTCTTCTACAGTTCAAATAGAGTTGAAATCAATGACAACTAACTTTCCAACAGAGGGGTGGGTCCATAGACAATAAATAACAAAAGTGATATATACCACGATGATCAAATAAGTGAGAGGAGACCAATGGGATAAGTGAGAAATAAGGGTTCTAGGAATTGTATGAGTCCACAGGGTGAAAAAACAAAATTTAAAAATTAGAGGTATCACAATGATCAGGGCGAAAAGGGGAATCCAATGAGATAGGTCTCAAATAAAGGTGTGGGAAGGTAAAAAAAAGGCTAAAATTGATAGGTATCAAAACGATCAGGGAGAAAATAGGAATCTAATGATATAGGTCTCAAATAAGGGCATGGGAAGGTAAAAAAGGTTAAAAATGATAGGTATCAAAACTATTAGGGAAAAAAGATAGGTCTCAAATAAGGGTGTTGGAAGGCCCCATCTTCTTCTTTTTTTCATTTTTCTCTTCTTTTCATTTTTTCTTTTATTTTATTTTTTTCTTCATTCCTATGGAGTTATACTCTGATATGAATAATATTGTAGTGTCGAAATGCCCAAATTATTAACAAGAAAAAAACTGTAGTAATTTTGCAACCTGGATGTAGGAGGCAAGGTTTCACTGCAATAGATATTGCTTGTTCCTTTTCTGTTATGTTTTCGTCCCAAGGTTTAGGGTTTTTAGGGTGCATATAGAAAATAGTTTTCCATGTGTTATATCTCTTTTATATATGTGTGGAATATCTTAGGGAACCAACTAAGGAGGCTAGACCGTACCCTTAATCGTACTACCTGATTACGTAGGTTCTAGAGAGTATCTTCATGAGTGTTGTTCTCAGTGTTACTATAGTAGTCAGGTGGACGATCAATTGATATATGGTTGGTTTCAGGATGCCTAGGGGGGCTCCCAATATACCAGAGGTACTTTGAAGTGCAAGTTTGTATACAAGTGTTGTCTGATGCGCTACCACTCAAAGGGGTACCAACAAGGGTTACAAGGGTGTCCAACAGATGTGTTCTTAAGAACCACTTGTATTTCCTACGTGTATGAATCCCTCAATGTTGTCTGATGCGCTACCACTCAAAGGGGTACCAACAAGGGTTACAAGGGTGTCCAACAATGTGAGATTAAAAACCTCTTGTATTTCCTTCATGTATGCTTCCTCGACCGCAAATTTTTGGGATGAATGACAAATCATTGTATTTTAAATACACCAGAACACATCTCTACCCTGGAAAAACAAATTAACCCACAATTCCTGCCAAAGAAAGTGTTATGATACCACTTGTTATGCACCTACTATGTGATATTAAGAAGAAACATGAATATACTTGAAATTACCAATAGAACAAGATTTTATAGAAAATAAAACACCAAAATGATACCTTTATTGAAATGGGAGCAATGTCCACTGCCTCTTCAAGGGGTGAACCTCGAGCAGATCAGTGCTCTATTACAATGGTTCGCAAGACAAAGGTTTCTCATACCTCCTACTCTTATTTATACTAATTATATCTTCTAAAGAACATTATGGATGAAGATATTTCTAGAATAAGAAGTTTCTATTAGGTCTTCTTACATTGACTTGTTCATATTTATTAAATAGGCATTATTAACTAATGTTAGCCTTTATTACATGGAAAATATATTATTTTGTCTATGTGAGGGGTTAGGGAGGTTAGGTCCCTAAAATTTGGACTAATAAAATATAACTTAAATCTAGTTCCTAACTTATCATGAACTTGCTCCTGAACAAAATTTTATGAGGGAATTTTCAGATGCTAAAAGCTATATGTAGTATTTAGACTCTGTACTCTAGTGTGTAGAAAATCAAAATTTAAGACATGATTTAGTGAAACCATGTCAAAGTCCCTCGAAGCGCAGAAGGTAATGTTAGACAGTTTTAGAATATCACTAATGGATTGTCCTATTATTTATATCAATGTCAAGACCATTTCCCTAACATATGTAAAGTATACCAATTTTGATACAAATATATCATTTAGTTACTTGAAAACAACCCAATTAAGATAACACCAATGAGATTGTAACTCACTTACATAATGTGTATCATGTATACTCCATAGATGGTATAGATACAATTGTTTTCTTCTTAAGTTGTTATAAGAGTAGGTAAGTATATTTCCATGAAATAACCATGATATCCTTTTTACTTATGAATGAATGTTAAATTTGAATAAGAGAAGAATTGAAATAATTGTCAAAGGTAATTCATACCCTACCATAACCATCAAATTCTAATGCATCATTGACTAAGGAAAATCCAGATTTTAGAGCCATATCACAACCAATATTGTACCTAGAATATGATTTATCGAGGTGGAATTTAAAAACAAACACTATATTTCCTCATTAAAAAAAATCACCTTATGTTCTTCATTTACACAAGTAACTATCTTGTTTGACAATACCAGAAAATTAAATTTACCATCAATATCATTCATAGCTTTATCAAAATTATTTATGAACTTGTATCTCAGGTTATTTGTGTCAACTAAGTTCCATTATCTATACATTTTTTTATCTTCCACTAAAAGGGAAACATCATAAATTTAAATTTGAAATCAAGTTCATGAATAACTTTGCAAAAATATTACCAAAAAGTTTGAATATCAACCAACATGGCCAGACTTTTAAATTGGAGAAGAATTATGGTTTCTGGCTACTACCAAGTTTGCACATTCATAATTATCAAGGCCCACAATTTTGTCTAGTCATTCAAAAATTTCCAATTGCCACATGGAATATGAAACTTGGACCTCTCAATGACAAATGTTTACAAACTAATGACCCCCATCTTCAAAATAATTACAAAACCTTGACTGTCAATTGAGAAGCAGAAAAATGAATGCCTTCAGCATCAACAATCTAAATTTAGTGCAACACTCTATCTCATGTGTATAATGCATTTTAAACTATTGAGAAGAGGGTTTGAAATTTATGGTGTAAAGATCAAATTGAGAAATTGGAAGTCTCGTGGAGAAAGAAATGATTAAAGTATGATGATTCCATGCAATATATGCACTAAAGATTCCACTAAACTATATATGTATGTATATACATGAATGATCGACAAACCATATAGATAAATTTATTGAATTCCAAATTCAAGGTGCAATGTAAATATAATTTTCTATCATTTAATGTTTAAATGCAAGAACACAAACATCACTAGACCCTTTTATTGGATGGTTTCATCCAAAAAATAAACAAGGAATATTGTACACCCAGAATGTAAGAACATCATGAAAATATACTCAACAATTCAAACATGAATCTAACATTGAGCTAGAGTACAAATGTAACCTCACAACAACCGAGCATAGAGACCAATTATGGTCTGCAATTGTAATCAAATTTCATATTCTATCCTATCACATTGTCCCAAAAGAAAGAGCATTTGACTCATTCATAATTTTTGGTAAAACCTAAATGCCTCACAATAGGAGAAGCATGAAACTCAAAGAGCACCTTGGATTTTAGGGTCGACTGTTTTCTTAAATATAGGTGACCTTTATAGTGAAACTCTTCATTGTGCCAAGACTACCCAGGAGAAGCTTAGGGATCCTATTGCAGTTTTTGCATGAGGTTGGATATTTTGGGGTCATGCAACCATTCCTGGTTAACATCCTGAAGCCAGTGGGAGACAATGAATGAGAGGGAGAAGAGGGACCCTTCTTCTTCATATTTCTTGGAAAGAGCATCGACCACCACATTTTCTTTACCCTTTTTGTAAATCATCTCATAATCATATCCAAATAGCTTGGTCACCCATTTTTTTTCTCTAGGGATAAAATGCATTGTTCTAGGAAGTAATTGAGGCTTTGATGGTCTGTTTTAATTTAGAAGCGTTGTGATCCAGGGGATCAAAATATGCTCAAAAATCAAAGTGATAAAAAATTCTTGAAAACAGACTCGTGCATAGGCCTCATCATCACAATCCCAATGCAACTTGAATGGGCTCAAACAAACATTGTATGTGAGATATATCTCATTCTGTCCACTTTGCCAAACAAGAAAAAAAAGTGTCAATTGTACAGTCTGTACAGTCTGACCATGCAGACTGTACTACTGATGTGGAATGGTACCATATTGGTGATGTGGCAAGGTGCTGATTTGGAAGTTGACTTGGCAAGTGTTTGCATAGATCAATTAATGGTCGATACCTGGCATATTGGAGGTCAAATGGGAAGGTGCCACATGGCACCTTGTCATTGGTTAAAAATTTGTTGGAGTCCACGGGAGTCAAACCCGGGAACTTCGGCAATGGAAATGAGTTGGAAGGGGTTGGGTGTTGACGCTTAAAAGAGGAACGATTAATACTATGCTCGCAAATGATTTCCAAGATTTATTATATATCTATATTAATAATAAACTAGTAGGTGGGACCCCCTTGTTAGAATTATGGCGCTATGGTGGATATGATGCACTTATATTTTGTTTTCCTATGTGATGGTACAAACACAGTCTTCTACCGTTCATCTTCTACAATTCATTTGTTTCATATCATGGTTTAAAATGTTATGGTGATATGTGTTGGTTGGATGATTAAAACATGGTTGTAAATGGCTTTGATGATCTCTCATAGAATATAATAATGTTGCCCTTTTGGATAAAAGAATTATACTCAGGTTCTAATGTTGTGTATTGTTATGACAAGACTTTTGGTGCTCTTGACCATTGCTACTATGGTTATGCACATTGTTTGAGTTTCACATTGATTTGTGTTCCTAGCAAGTTGACATTTAAAGAAGTTTGATATTACCAAGGGGTGGCGCACTTTGCAAAAATGATATGGAAATTTTGGGTTCTTGTTGATTAATGGTTGGAGTTTAGTGCTATGGTGAGTGGGCTTGGATCGTACTAAAAATTCAATGAAGTTGGAAGGGAGAAGCGATGTGAATTTACTGCATGTCACTCAAAATCCCCTCAAGCCCATCACCCTATTCATTCTTGCATTGTTTTGGATCTGGTAGTTGTTGTTGCTCCACCTTGCTCGATCGTGAAGGAGGTATACAGTCTTTTTTTTTCCTCGTGCAGCCTTTTCCAAGTATGGGTTTTCTTACTTTTCCATCAATGATAGTTACTCTGACCTTTGAATCAATTTTTGGCTCTGGTTGCTCATGGTCTGTGTGATTCTCAAGATGTTATGATATTTTTGAATTGTGTATTGGTGTTTGCATATGTGTTTTCTCGTGGTGGTTGTTCTAGATTGTTGACATTTAAAAAAGAAATGGTCGCAGTGCTCTTGTTGTGTGTAATCCTTGGCATAGAATTGTTGAATAAAGATTGCATTTGAGCATGCTTTGCCATGGATTTGTATTCAGGTTGGCCTCTCTATTGAAATTGGTTATCATAGTCTGCCAAAGCTTTGAGCTTTGCAAATATCCTACCTATGGATTAACATTACTGGTCTTTGTGATTAAGTTTTCCCATGCCATTTTTGACTCTATGTTTTTTTTATGATGGAAGATTGGGGTATTTCGTGCCTTGTCTTGGAAAAACCCTGCGTTGTTAGATACCTTGCTATGCCCTCACCAACACAGTTGCCTAAAAACATTGCACAGTACGAAGATAACGCCACCTAGAATTTGATGAAAGCATTATGCATGCTTTTGTTCGAGCATGGGTTTATATTTGGTCGCTCATTTTACAGTGTTATTAAGAGGGGTTGGGTTCATTTTGTTTTCTATTGGAGGTTGCAGTCTATTGTTTTGGAGACCCACACAGCCGAGGGAAGTGTTGCATGTTATTGTTTTGTGGTAAGTTATGATAGAGCACCTACAAAATGAGATGTTTGCATTATTCAAATACCAAACCCTCTAGTCGAATCACCGTTCATACCTTCCACTTGTTGTCTTAAACCCTAAATATTACAGTAATATTGTATTTACTCTAGTTCGATGGTTGATTGATCCAGATTATTTTCGGCACGAAATGAGAGCGGAGATATAATAAGTGAACATAACTTCCTTCAAGGCTTGGACGAATTGGTCTGTTGCTGGAGTCCAAATAAAGGAATTATTTTTAAGGAGAGAAGTTGGGGGGGGGGCACAATTTTTCCATAATTTTGAACAAAATTGTAATAACATCCTGTTAAACCCATGAAACCACAAAGAATTTTAGGATTTTTAGGGGGATGCCAATTCTGCGTAGCCTAATTTTATTATGATCCACCCTTACACCATCCTTTCCAACAATATGACCCAGGTACTCAAATTCGGAGATGCCAAAAGAACATTCAGATTGTTTGAGGAAAATTTTTTGCTTGTAGAGGAGATGCAGAACTTGATCTACAAGGGTGAGATGGGCTAGCCATGTTTTACTATAGATGAGAATATCATCAAAGAAAACTAACACAAAGTCACGGAGGAAAGAACGAAAGACATGATTCATGAGGCTTTGAAAAGTGGAGGGATCATTAAAGAGACCAAAGGGAAGGACCAAGAACTTATAATGGCCCTCATGAGTGAAAAATGACATCTTGAGGATGTATTCCTCTTAAATACGTATATGGTGGTAGCCAAAATGAAGGTTGATTTTGGTAAAGTATTGATCCCCACTTAGTTCATCCAGAAGGTTATATATAATGGGAATGGGGAATTTGTCCTTGATTGTAAGTTTGTTGAGGGATTGAAAATCAAGACACATGTGCCAAGTGCCTTCCTTCTTGATGAACATGAAAACAAGGGAAGAATAGGGGTTGGTACTAGGATGCATAACACCCTCTTCTAACAATTCATGGACAATTTTCTCAATTTCATTTTTTTAAGAAAAAAAAATGACGATAAGGGTGAACATTGGGAGGATGACTACCCAATGGTAGATGGAGAAACCCTGGAATTTTTTCATCAATTCTTTGAGAGTGGATTGGAATTCAACAATTTGGATATCGATTTGGGATTGGATGTGGTACATTTTTCACATGAATAATTGGAATGACCCTATTTACCTGGGTCAGAAGGGGAGTAAGGTCATTAATCTGTTTCTTATTGGTTTCTTCTTGGTAGGTGGGAGCCATGAGGGGATGAGGGTATTAGAATAATGAGAGGGAGGGGGGGAGGGTGAATTAGTATGAGCATTTTTTACCACTTTCAATCACAATATATAAAATTCAACTTTATCAAAGACGAAATGGTATAAAAACACGAAATGTTTTCTTATATATCAAAGATTACATTCAGAGGGAGCACTGACTTCCATATTCTCTATCACCAATTGTAAGGAGGCTCCAAACCCATATTTATAGGCTCCAACCTAAAGGAACCTACAACTCCCTAATTTACCAGCTACAACTTGAAGGAGGATCCAACCCCCTAGTTTATAGGATCCAACCTAAAGGAAGCTCCAACTCCATGAGTTCTCTTTCTCACACCAAAAGGAGGCTATGACCCCATGATTTATAGGATCCAACCTGAAGGAATCTCCAACTTCTTGTGTTCTCTAGCACCAACTTAAAGGAGGCTACAACCCCCTTTCCTTACACCATCATGTCGCCCTGAAATATAGGTGTAGACTCAACCTATCACTACCACTATCATTGTCACTGATCAACCCGTCATTGTCACATCAACCTATCATTGGCAACTTGTCACTATCACATAAACCTATCAATGTCAACTTGTCACTATCAAATCAACATTTCACTATTGTTGGACACACCTACCACACTTAGAGGGGGGGTAAATGAGTGTGGGGCTCTTTTTCTTAAAACTTCCCACTTTACAAAACTCATTATTTAACATTCAACATTTATTCATTGCCCATTGCTATCATTTATAACTAGTTAGATGTGAACATATATCAGCAACATATGTCAGCAATATATCATCAACAATTCATCACCACAAGGAACACAAAGAACACAAGATGTATGTACAATTTTTATTTTTATTATGGACAATAATACGGGGTTTATCAAAAATAATTGAATAGAGTACAACTCTACAAGAGCACCAACTCTATTATGAAAGAATTTTCTTACATACTCAACACCAACTGAGATGAGGTAACAATCCTCAATAGATATCAATCTGTCAATAGGTTTGCGACCTATCAATAGTGCAGCCCGCGTGTGTAAGTGCCGTCACTATAGCCTGCGTGTGCAGGAGACCAGTGTATAATGAAACATGCGTATGCTTCTGAGTAACTAGGGTTTTTGTTTGCTTCACATGCTCAGATCCTATGCAACTTGCAATCACTTTCTCTTCTGTCTTCCACTGTTTGAACTGACCCACATCCAGTCACAACACATCCAAGTTCTCCAATAACTTGTTCATGCTCCTCAAAAAATCAATATAAATGATATCTCAATCATGTATAGACAACTAGTATACCATAACAATCATGTCACCACTCAATCAAAAGAGTATTGCTCACTCCATCAACCAAATCAACCAAAATGAACCACATCATAGAAGCCATACCAATAATTCCCTAAGCATTCACACCACATCAAGCAATAGTATCCATCAAGACAATAATGTAACCATACCAGTGTCTCAGTGATGTATCTAAGGTCATAGAATGAAGATATAGAACCTGCCTCATCATCCAAGAGCTTAGCACCAGCTCAAACACAAGTTTTCACCATTCTATCCACCATATGCACCCTCTCTTCAGACAGCCCGCATATACCTTAATGTATAGGCACCCTAAGCACAAACAACCTATGTATACCTCAGAAACTAGGGTTTCCAAAGTTCCAAGAATTTTTCCATCAAGATCTCTAACATTGCTGAAACTTTGATGTGTCCATGAGATCTTCCTCTCACTCTCTTCCTTAGAATAGATCTTCAATCATGCTCAAGAGATCCACACCAATAAGAAGCTCTCCATCAATACTCCGAAATATATTATCTCAAGAAGCTCTCCATTGATCCACAAAAAGGATGATCATCAGATGTTCATTTCACAAGAGATCCTAGCTTCTTATTTCTACTTTCATCCTCTAGGTCACTTAACCCATTTCTAGGTCACTCAACCTATTTTCCTTATTTTAGGGTTACCCACTTTCCATAACTAGAAAGTTCTCCAATATTTTATCATTTAAATATTCCTTTTTTATTTTGTCACTTATCTTTATTATTTAAATAATCCACCTTGACTTTGTCACTTTGATTTTATCATTTAAATAATGATTTCTTCTCTTAGGTCACTTTGACTTCTTTGACCTTCGGGGCTTCAAGTCTTCATATGGGGGTCCTCCAACTTCATAAGGCCATAACTCTCAAACC
>CBVK0100681764.1:0-16488 GCA_900067695.1 Picea abies
AAAGAGAAGCTCAGGGAAGCTTATGGCCACATGTAGAAGAGGTCATGCCCAGATGAGCCATGATCCATTTTCAGAGTTTTATTAGTCATTTTTGGGGTTTTTATGTCTTCTGATCCCAATGGTACAATCTGTTTTTTCATTGGAGTTGAGCAGTAGCTTGTAAAATAACTTTTGACAAATTAATCCCAAAGAGCCAAGTCCATTAATGGAGGCTCGAGGAGATGTAGCCCAGAGGGGGGTGAACTCCTTTATCATGTTGTGATTGTTCTGAGTTTGATGGTTTATTGGTTGTAAGTTATGGTGCTGTGTATTTATTGAAAGTGGATATTTAACCATTTAAAATAACATATCCTCAAACATAAGCATTTACAAGAAGATACATGAACTTAACACAATAGTTTATCTTGCATATTTTAACACATGAAGCAAGGTCCTGTAAAGTTTATTTTAATGAAGTAGAGGGTGCTTGCATAGCATAATAAGTCATCCTTCTATTTTCAGATCACCCAATTTGGGATACGTCTCTGGTTCCACTTCCAATAGAGACCTTCTTTATTAATGCTCAAATGTTTTTGTTTTACAATGACCCTCTTACATGTTGATCAAATGTAGAAATAGAGTGCACTATTGGATTTCTTGCAAAAACTCATGAAAAATGAGTATAAAGTTCTCAAAATTCTATTAAGGGATCGCTCGACATGCTTTATAGTGTACCTCAAAGTCTATGTACCCTTAGGCACACAATTTGAGAAAATTATCTCTATAACATTAATGCCTCCTACCTCTATCCATGCACCCATTAAATAGGGCGCGAACCCTAACCTACAGTTTGAATTTTGGGGTAGGCATTAAATATAAAATAAAAAGTTTGTTTTAAAAAATTGTATGTGTGGTCCATTGGTTAAAAAAATTGGTATATATATGGAAATGTGGGGTTTTGATCCCCACCGACCACAATATATCCCGTTGTTTTTATTGGCATGTTTGTTGGTGGTTTAATATATGGTTGTAACCATATATTATATGGGTGGAAATTTCGTTACCCCGCGTGATTATGGCATTGGTTGCATGTGTTAACATATATACCAAGGGTTGGTGGCTAGCCCTTGGCCCCTTCCCCCCCAAAAAAATGGAACTTAATACAAATTCAAATAAATTTTAAAACATGATAGGTTAAGAAACATGCATGGGGTATAATGGTTATGGAGGGTTTGTTAAGACTTTGGGAGGTTGTGGGTTCAACCCCTATTGACTCCCATAGTATTTGGATAAACTATAACCAATATTGACAAATGGGAGATTTCCACATGAAATCCTCTCATTGGCAATCCCTTTCCATGTGTCACCATGTGATTTTTCCATCTGGCTTGTACGACCTTCCCAGTGAGCTGCAAACTAATATTCCACATCATCTGCTTGCCATGTCACCATTGTGTGACCTGTATGATCATGTGCCATATGTCACCCTTGCAGTGGTGACATGTGTCATCCTTTTTCCTATGTTGACTTTGAACTTTGACTTAGTTTGAATGGCACTTTGACTGCTCAGATATTTTTCATACGAACTCCTTTTGAGGCAATTTTTTCGTCATTGGAAAGCTATCACTGATATCTACGCATTGATGGGATTTTCGAAAGAATTGTGGACATTTTAATTTTGAGCATTTATGAACCATTTTGGACCTCTGTGGATGTTTCAAATCCTCATGGACCTCTATGATAATTCTCGGATCATCTAAGGATATGTAGGTCATTGAAGACAACATCGTTATGCATGTTACAACACTAGAGGAATTACTCTATTGAAGGATCATTTCCCTGTATGACCAGATATAGGTGTGGACAATTTACCTTAGGGATAGAAGTCTTGAATAAGACAAAATAACAATCAGAAATTAGTATTGACTATCTTCTATGTTGTCTTTTCCTCAACAAACCCCCATTTTTTCCTTATTATGTACATTTCTCATTGAGAAAAAGGAAATTGAATAGTTTTGTAACAAATTGTTCAAGGGGAATACAAAGAGTCACTTAGTAGTTACAAATGATAGTATAAAATAAAGAATATTTCCATTTTGGAGGGGCTCTTCAAGCACTGTATAGACTCAAGAACTAATTCAAGGACATATACTCTGTTAATGAATATTGAGAAGCCCTTAGGGCCATTTTTTGCAAGAAAGAAGAATTTATGTGTGAATGTGTATTTGTTGTGAAGTATTTCAAGTGGGATGTATGTTGTTCACATGGACTGTAAGAATGTTTGTTTTCTTATATAATGATCATATGCACTCAATGTTATTCTATAGTTTTGATTACTATTTCATATATCTTCGAGCCCTTAGCATATTGAGTTATTAATTTATGCAGAAGTATAATTTAGATTGATCTAGTTATATGTATGTATGCACATGTTTCTAACCTCACACCTTCATATCAACTACCTATGTGTGGTTTTTATGCAGAGTTCGGTTTCATTTACATATCACCTAGTTACTTTAGTATGCTACTAGCTAGGATAGGGTAGGATATATTAGTATTAGATTATTTTTCTTTAAATACATAGTATTCATCTACATATTTTCATTGTGTAACCATACATAATCCACCTTCATCGATATACTAGACTGCAACTAGTAAAACCATAAAATACCAATGGAAGTTGGGCCAAATTTTGGATGGGTCTCCTAAACCAAATGATGCATAGTTTAGTTGGGACCATGTACCATGGAGTACCCCTTACTGTTGCTAGGAGAATTTTTCCCCATTATCACCTGTCTTATATTCTGCTTTGTTTTGGATGACCTTGACATCGTTCTTTGAAGGATGTCCTAGGATTTCACCCAGGACATTGGGCCCTTATTGTAGGACTTTGGCATGAGTGATGTAGAATAGTGATTCATCTTGTGAATTTCCACCTTCTAACATGATCTCTCACATCATCAAAACCTTGGAAGATGGACATATGGGCTTGATTTGACTAGATTTTTTCATGATGACACACAAATGGTTTGGAAGCCCACATGTTGGGAAGAGTACCCCCAGAGTTTATTACTCAGTTGATGGAGTATGTTGCAACAATAGAAAACAATATACCATGCATATATGATATGCATATCCCTCCACCTTGGACAGAATTCCCTAAACCCTTAACATCACCCTCTTACCTATGATGACATCACCTTCTAGGGTTTGATGATGTTAGGGTTTGATGGATACTTGGGGTACCACAGGTGATTGAGCATGAATATGGACCATCAGAGACACCCTTTTCCATGAATTCATCTTAAGAGGATGCCATGTGTCTTTGGGAGGCCCTCCACTAGCATTTGGAGGCATTTTGTCACCACACATGTGGCATCTATGATAACATTTCTGCATTTTTAGGATTTGTAGAGGTTACTTGAGGGGTCGACCCCACTTATTATTGAATTTTGAATTCTTATGTGGAAAAACTGATGTGTCTGGCCTCATATAAGAATTCTAGTGTTATATTTCATTTCGATCATCACTTACCTCACTCATTAGTGGGGTAACACTTCTCAAATTTTCACTAGTTTATCCTCTTTGGCTTTTTCTCTCTTACGGACTAGTATTGGAGGAGGATTTTGTGGATGTGTTGCTCTTTGGAATGGATGATTTCTACAATTATGGTTTGAATGTGCATGGTGTTATAAATACTGAGAGGGGGGATGAATCAGTATTACCTTTTTAAACAATTAGTAATTACTTTATTATTTTATTAATCACCATAATAGATCAACAATGGACTTGTATTTAAAATCAATTATATAAATATAATTAACAAGAATTACAAGGATTGTAAACAATAATATGATATTTTGAAGGACACCAATCGTTTTTATAGAACCAACTCTTAGAGAGACAAATCCCCTTCTTCAAGGCACCAACCCTAGGAAGCACCAACTCTCTTTTTTTAATGGAACCAACCCTAGGAAGCACCAACTCTTTTTTTTTAATGGAACCAACCCTAGGAAGAACCAACTCCCTTGCTTTTAGGGAACCAATCCTACAAAGCACCAACTCCCTTATTTTCAAGGCACCAAACCTACAAAGCACCAACTCTATTGTTTTCAGGGAACCAACCCTAGGAAGCAACAAATCCCTTGTTTTCACACTTTACTTAGTAAAGGATATGAATCCTTCCTTACTCCTCCCTTCCAACCTCACTACATAAGTATCTTCAACTTTCCTTCTTGGACTCTGCTTTTTCTTTTGATCTTCTGATATGGACTGCAGAAACACCTTCTTCTCACAATACAATTCTATTTATATAATATTCCAACTGGTGTGAGATTTGAAGCATTGTGTCCTTTTGTTTGAACCATTTTCAAATCCCTTGTTGTTATAACCCTAAATTGCTCTACACATGAATACATGGCCTTGGTCCTCTTACTTGCATTTTTTTCCAAAGCACTGTTGAGTTTCTCTTCTTAAAAAACCATTTTTTAGAGGATGTAAGCACCCTGTCTTGAGTCATCCCATGTACATACACACTCTACTCAGTAAACACCCCACGTACATACGTAGGTTACTGATGCAACAACCCACGTCTATGTTTCAAGAAAAATTTTAAAAAAGAGGGAGTTGGCCTCATTCCTAATTGAAGTTCACACTTCTGAGGGTTTCTTGGATCATTCCAAAGTCTCTTTCTTTCATCCATAGCCTGGGTTAGAGTTCATTTTACTTGTCTTCTTGATTTTCTTGTGTTTACTTTTGAAAGGCTTTTAAGCAAGCTTGTCAATTATAGATCTTCCTTCTTGGTTTCTTGAGTGATTCCTTGCGATCCACAGTGGGCTAAGGATATATTTCAGTCTTTTTTTAGTGTTCTTTTTACCCCTTTCAATTGCTTTGAAAAAAGAGAAAAAAACATTTATTTCAGTTTTTCTGTTTGAAGCAATTTAAAAAAAAAGGGGGATTTTCTTTTCAGTTTGGTAAAGTAGTTAGAGTTGGTTATTTTCTAAAAAGGAAAAAGAGTCTTTTTTTTAAAGTTCTTTATTGATTTTTTGAAACATAAGTAGCTTGTAGTCAAGCGAAAATACGGTTTAGTTTTTCTTTTCAAGATCTTACAAATTTTAGTTAAAGAAAAGTTGGTTACAAGGAGTTAGTTGTAAAACTTTCTTTTTGATTAGAAGTATTTTTTCTTTCAAGTTTCATATTGTTTCTCCTCTTTTTCATCTCTTATAACATCACTAGTTTCATTGCCATATCCATTGAGTAAATAAAGCCATTAAAAAGAACACTAAATCTAAAATTAATATACTTTTTATGTTTGTAGGGTCAACCAACTAGTTTAGGGCTAGGGCCTTGAATTAGGTTGGATATGAAACTCTTCAAAGCCATTAAACAAACATTGGAGTCAGCTTTAGGGAGTGTTAAAGTCCATTAGAGTCATATTTAGGGAGTGTTAAAGTCTATTGTCGTAAAATTTATCCAGGACACCCCTCTAACACAGGGGCTAAACATGAGGTTGTGTGAGGAAAGGCAATGGAGATAACCCCTCCAAATTCAAACTAAACATAGTGGGGAACATATATTAAGGATCTGTCATGGGAGTAATACTGACTGCATTTTACTACAAATCTTTATGGACCTAGAATCCATTTGAGATCCTTTGTTGTCTTCCAGACCACTTTATTTTGATACCCTCGACAGGTTTCATACTTTTTATCCTTCTCATTATGATCTGCCTGACTGTCGACTGTACCCACCTAGTGACTGACTACAAGTTCACAACTTAGTTTCCCATATTCTAGGGACTTATGCTGGTGATTGTGGGGGTATTCTGTGGTATGTAGGGAAGATGTTAGGTCACACTTCACAGAGTATACCTAGAGGTTCTTCCATGTTTGATTTTTACTTGCACCAATTAATTTCTCTAGTGTTGGTTGGTGTAACTGTTCTTCCTACTATATAGTTGTTTGCTTGATTTATCTTATAGGATTTTTTCTAGTGTGTTCTTTTTTTTTAAACGCTAGTTAAGCCTTATCATGTCTATTGATATTTTCACAAAGTGGAAGATCAAGAGCTCCATCGGTCATGAAGGATTCAGGGCCCGCCACCAGTTGTATTAGAGCCACCTCTGCCACCGTTACAATGAAGACTTGACCAACAAGGGTCATTTGAAGTGACTGGGCCACAAGAAACTATTCCTGATCCTGCTCTGCGAGGATATTATTCAACTCCAGAGTAACCTACTATTTCTGACCTTGGGGAAAAATCTCTCAAACCAGCCAACCCCCCTATTACTGACTTGTCAGCACCAATCTTAATACAAGTTTTCCCTCTTGAGGTGATGCCTTCTGAGTGTCAGTTAGTCTTACAAGAAGTTATGGAAGAAAATGTTTATACTTCATCCAAGAGTCCTCATACTCTCATTTTGGCTAATACCATAGAGGGTATTTTTCCTCCTAACCCACCTTTGCTAGTACGAACCACAGTGGTCTCAACTCCCTCTACCTCGGGCAGTGGTCCGATACCATCATTGGTGAAGACCACTGCTCCATTTACACAGAGTGCGATGGGCCCTCCATTCTCATATGGGATACTTGGCTTCAATTCAAACTTAGTCCTTACCTTATCCACCTTAAATACCATGGGTCTGGGGAAAGGTGTTGGCATGTTTTTAGATGAAGGTAGAGTATGCGTGTTTATCATTGATGGAAAAGATCATGACCAACAGCACAATGATGATCTCATGGAAAGATCAGAAGATAAAATCCATTTCAGAGTTTCAGATATCGGGAGTTGGAATTGTTGAAACACTTCACCACAAGAATGCCAAAATGTCGGAATGCCGAAATGCGAAAAACACCTCTTGGTGCAAATTTTGGATACTAAGAGTTGGAAGTGTCGAAACACTTCACCAAAAGAATTCTGAAATGTCAGAATGCCGAAATGCCAAATATCAGGAGTTGGAAGTGTCGAAACACTTCACCACAGGAATGTCAAAATGTCAGAATGCTGAAATGCGAAAAACACCTTTTGGTGCAGGTTTCAGATACTAGGAGTTGGAGTGTCGAAACACTTCACCACAGGAATGCCGAAATGCTAGAATGTTGAAATGCAAAAAACAACTTTTGGTGCAGGTTTTAGATACCAGGAGTTGGAGGAGTCAAGAGTTGAGACTCTTCATCAAAGGAGTCCTGAAGTTGTGAAATGAAAAATGCTGAAATATCGAAATAGACACATCAACAAAGAATCCATTTCAGAGTTTCAGATACTAGGAGTTGGAGGTGTCAAGGACATTCATGAAAGAATCCCCAAAATGCAAAATGTGAAATGTCTGATCAGAAGGCGCTTTCGCGATTCGCATTTTGACAATTCTTGCTGTGAAGCATATCGAATATCCAAGTCACGATCTCCAAAGTGGAGATTATCTTTGTACTAGCTCCTCCCTTGAGCCTTCGTCGATGTGACCATAGGTTATGACCAGTGGCCAATTCTGAACACGCATTTCACATTTCACATTTCAGGGATTCTGTCGTGAGTGTCCTTGAGACCTCCAACTCCCAGTATCTGAAACTCTGAAATGGAGTCTTTGTTGATGTGCCTATTTTGGGATTTCGGCATTTCACATTTCACAACTTTGGGACTCCTTTGATGAAGAGTCTCGACTCTTGACTCCTCCAACTCCTAGTATCTGAAACCTACACCAAAAGGTGTTTTTCAAATTTTGGCATTCTAGCATTTCGGCATTCCTGTGGTGAACTGTTTCGACACTCCAACTCCCGGTATCTGAAACCTGCACCAAAAGGTGTTTTTCACATTTCATCATTCTGACATTTTAGCATTCCTGTGGTGAAGTGTGTTGACGGGCGAAATTGACCGCTCGTCAACTGGAGGGGTGGATCCAGTCCGGGGTTGTCTAAATAACCCAAGCCATTTTGGATGATCCACTCCGATGGGTTTAGCGGCTCCGTTGGCCGATCTAAGTCCTAGGAAAGTGAAAGAAAAAACTAAACTGAAGAAAATAATCTAAGTAAAAGAAACTAGCTACAACAAACTATATACAATTCTAAAATATATACAGCTTACGTACTAATATTATACAACAATAATTCTATGAAATTAAAAGTTCAGCTATCAATAGAATTAGATCTCAATTATATATGTACAGTATTTACAGAATACAAATTTTAATCAAAATCATTGGTAAAATGTCTTATGACAGTGAAGCTATTATTTTTTATTTTTATAATTTTTATAAGGAACAAAATGAAAGCTATCTAAGCTAAGAAATTAAAATAACAATCCTAACTGTAAATCTAAACTATATATCTATCTAAAATACTGAGAATTCTCGAATCTATTAACTATTAAATTGCAAATAACAAACTGACCTGAAGTAACGCTTCCTATTTGTCCTGTGCACAGTACTCAATTTAGTTGTTTTATGGGAGGAAACCCGCACCAGATTTTTCCACAAGCTTCTCGTAAATAGGAAGCAAAAATTCTCTTTGAATACGAATGACAGAACAAACAAGACATAAAAAAACAACAATCTTATAATTTACAGATCATCACATTTAGATAAATCCCAGTGCGAAGATTTGTACATAATTGTTCACTTAACAAAGAAGATAAACCTTCTGCTCATTAAATTGAAACAGGATAATTGTTGTACGTAAAATAAGAGACATCAAATATGGACAACACATAAACCAAATCACATCAACCTGCAACAAATTATGATATCTAAAGTAGTCGATAATTTGATTACAAACTGATATGAACAAAACTCGAAATAAAAGTTTGATATATTGAAAGCTAAAGCTGTTACAAAACATCCACTTTCATTCCAATCTGTATCATCATAAGTCCATAGTCTTCGTTCTCCCAATAGTGATGGATTGTTTACAGAAAATAACAAGTATATAAAGGCCACAGGGTGAAACATCCCCTGTGGAAAGTATCAAAACTGTTCACAAAAAATATGGGAACAATCTCCCAGATTCCTATTTCTGCCTAAGACTAACAACTTAAACCAAAACTATGTAACAAAAGTATGTTCTAAACTACCACAGTAGATCCAATTCCCATTGAAATTCATGTGTACTTGTATATGGACAAGAATAAACAATTTTAGATAATGTTTTAATTGTAAAATCAACAAAAAACCAAATTTTATGACTAGCTAACATAATCTCACGATTCTGTAGCTGGTCATTATTTGCAAACAGAGTCGTATTGCATCAATGCTATCACAACAGAACTAGATACGATGTACCAAACAACTCCTTTATTACTAAAACAAAATCATTTTTTTCTAATTCAAAAACAAACCAAATCGTTTATGAATCAATTCAATCAAAACATAACTATACTCGATTTAGCAAACAAATCCTTTGCAAACACAATCATTTATGCTAATTCAAAATGAAATCATTCTTGCAAAATCAAAATAGATAGAATCGTTGTAAAAACATTGTTAAAATATCATACCTTGGCTGTAGAGATACGATTCGGTCGGGGTAACTTGGAACTAACAATGGCAGTGGTTGCCTCAACATTTTAAAGAGAACAGAGCCTATTGTTTTTCAACTTGCTGACAGACTACTTGATGAATCTTTGGATTGATCAAGGGTTCAATAGAGGGAAAGAGTGTAGGAGGGGGAAAGGTAGGTCGAGTGAGAGGGGTTTTGAGGCACAGGCCTAGAGAAGTAATAAACATTTCAGCAAATGCACACAGACCAAAACGCACCTTTCAGCCAAGGAGAAGATCTGAGATTTGACCTCTAAAACGTGAGCTATAAATCTGTAATAAACTGATTTCTGAGGAAACCACCCACAATGAAGGTAAAGGGGCTCATTTTGGTTCTGGGTTTTTAAGGGTTTGATCTGATTCAAAACCGTTTGCCCAGAATCACCCAAGAAAAACCGTGTCTCTAAAAGGCAATTACATGGTTAGCCTAAACAGTCTCCTCTAGAATTATCAAATCATAACAGAGTCTGGACACCATGGGGTTCAATTTGTACTACAAGGGCCATAAGAGAGAGCACATAGTGAGCAAGGTAAATGGTGAGGGGCTGGACAAGGTAGATGCAGGACCAAATGCTCACAGGTTTCCCCAAAACAAATAGAGGTAGCCCAAGATACATGGCAGACATTAATGCCTAAGTGTGCGAGGGTGGAGTAGGAATTGAAACCATGCAGAGCTATCATGTCAGCTGTAGAATGAACAACTCCTTTTCAAATCATAACAATGTATATCCAAAAAGATTTCAACCAAATGAAATATCAAATAACCATATGAAAACCATGGTGTTCATAACCAATAATTGGTACGAATGTTAAATAGACCATAACATTTGTATGACTTGAAAGAAACCAATCTATCCAACATTTCATCAAGGATTTAATCCCAAATTTAACGCATTCTATGAAACCATTGCACCAAAGATTTAATCAAAGACACCACATACCATTGCATCAAGAACTTATAATTGAAACCATATTAACAAAAATGCAAAGTGAATAAAGATTTGGTGTTTTGACAAATGTATGACCTTTAGTGAGTTAGAGGTAAAAACAAAATTATGACCACAGTAACAAAAGGACTCATAACAATCCAAAGATGATTTTAATGCCATTGACATGACTCCCAACTCAAGGTTTTCACGTTTGCATTCGTGAAAATGAAAATGAAAGGCAGGTGTGCAAACAGTGCAAGATAATAGTGTTGTTTCATTTTCAAGAATTGCAACAAGTACTTAGGGTTCAAAACCCTTGTGTAGGTAGCTTATAAGAAAAAGATAAAAATGTGAAATGGCTGCCAACAAAGTGTTTCGACACTTCCAACTCCCAGTATCCAAAAATTGCACCAAAAGGTGTTTTTCGCATTTCGGCATTCTGGCATTTCGGCATTCCTGTGGTGAAGTGTTTTGACACTTCCAACTCCTAGTATCTGAAACTTGCACCAAAAGGTGTTTTTCATATCTCGGCATTCCAACATTTCGACATTCCTTTGGTGAAGTGTTTCGACACTTCCAACTCCCAGTATCCAAAACTCTAAAATGGAGTTTAGCTTCTGATCTTGCCATGTGATCATCATTGTTCTGTTGGTCATGATCTTTTCCATCAATGACAAACATGCATACTCTGCCTCTATTTGAAAACATTCCAACAATCTTCCCCTTTGGCATTGATGGCAACCCCTTGAAGAACATCCAAATATACCACTGTAGAATCTTTGAAATTACCACACTTTCTCCCCCTTTGACATCAATGTCAAAGAAGAGACACGCTCCCCCTGAGCTATTGCAGTACATACTCCCCCTATCAACTATGAACAGCTTAGAAATACAACAGATATTCAATAACTACTCCCCCTGACCAGGTGAATAGATTAGACGAAAGAAGTTATAACCCCCAACTTTTGACGAAGATATCCAAAAGGGGTCACTGATAACAACTTAGTAAAGATATCAGCTATCTGTTCTATGGAAGGAATATAATTCACCTAAACAATTATTTTTGTAACTTGTTCTCTGAAAAAATGGTATTTAATTGGTATGTGCTTAGATTTTGAATGAAGTACATGATTCTTAGAGAGATTGATGGCACTGGTGTTATCACAGTGAAGTGGAATGGGATCAATGTAAGTTACCTTCAAATATGCAAGAGTTTGTATCGTCCATAAAATCTGAGTGCAGCAAGTAGCAACAACAATGTACTCTACTTCTATAGTCAATAAGGAAATATATCCCTGCTTCTTACTAATCCATTCTACCAATGAGTCACCCAGGAAGAAGGCACCTCCACTGGTGCTCTTTCTCTCATCCACACAATTTGCCCAATTTGCATCTGAATAAGCAGTTAACTAAAAATTCTGATTTCTAGGATACCATAGACCATAAGTCACTGTTCCCTTCAAGTATTTGAATATCCTTGTGACAACTACCAAGTGACTTTTTTAGGAGCTGACTGATAACGACCTACCATTCCAACAACTTGCATTATATTAGGATGGGATGTTGTGATGTACAGAAGACTGCCTATCATTGATCGGTATGTACTTTGATCAACATTGAGTGACATATCATCTTTACTGAGTTTGCAACCAACCACCATAGGTGTACTAACAAGAGAGGAATCCTCCATCTGAAATTTCTTCAACATCTCTTTCAAATATTTTTCTTGAGATATAAAATTTCCTACAGAACTCTGTTTTACTTGTAAGCCAAGAAAATATGATAGTTCTCCTATCAAGGACATCTCAAACTTTGTTTGTATAGAGTTAGAAAACCACTGGATAGATGATTCATTAGTACAACCAAAAATAATATCATCTACATAAACCAAAAAAAATAGTAAATTATCACCTTTAGACTTAATGTAGAGATGGTTGTCAACAGTACCTTTCTTGAACCCTTTCTCTTGTAAAAATTTGTCTAGTCTATAATACCAAGCTCATGGTGCTTGTTTCAGTCTATATAAGGCCTTCTTTAGCTTGCAAACATAATTAGGATTATATGTCAATGAGAATTCTTCAGGTTTCTCCATATATACTTCTTCCTCTAGATATCCATTAAGAAAAGCTGACTTAACATCCATCTGATACACTTTAAAGTTCTTATGTCATGAATATGCAAGGAACATTCTGATGGCCTCTAATCTTGCCACTGATGCAAAATTTTCATCAAAGTCCTGACCTTCAACTTGTGCATACCCTTTATAAGCCAATCTGGCTTTATTTCTAACAACTTGTCCTTTCTCATTAATTTTATTTTTGAACACCCATTTGGAACCTATTACATTCTTATCTTTAGGTCTAGGGACAAGCTCCCAAGTATTGTTCTTCTTAATATGATCAAGCTCTTCATTCATAGCTCTAATCCAATCATCATGTTGGCTGGCTTCATAAAAAAATTTAGGTTCAGTCATAGAAAAAAAAGAAACATGAGATTGTTCTGAGTCTTTAATCAATTTCCTTCTTTCCTAAACTCCTTTATTTATATCCCCAATTATCTTATTTTCAGGATGATTCTTTCT
This sequence comes from Picea abies, assembly GCA_900067695.1. Classification (NCBI taxonomy): domain Eukaryota; kingdom Viridiplantae; phylum Streptophyta; class Pinopsida; order Pinales; family Pinaceae; genus Picea; species Picea abies. Next base: position 13,013 of record CBVK0100681764.1, read on the forward strand.
AACAATTTTGAGAGGTGAGTTTGTTTCTTTCTACTGATTTATGTCATCCTGAGTATTTGTATCTATATCTAATTCAGATTCTTCTCTTTCTGATCCTTGGACTTTCTCATCTTCATCTTCAACTATATCTTATGTGCTTGGTTCAACACTGCTTACATTTCTGACCAGGATTTCTTCATTAAATTTTATGTCTATACAATCAACTAGTTTATGCAGCCTTTTATTGTAACATCTATACCCTTTACTATTTGTAGCATAACCCAAGAAGATACCTTCATCATATTTGCCAATATTTTCATCATTGTTCTTGATATAACATTTACTCCCAAAGACTTTAAAATTCTTGATTGAAGAAGGTCTTCCAAACCATAGTTCATAAGGAGTCTTGTCACTATGTGGCCTGAGGTGAGCTTTGTTAAGGATATGAATAGTTTTATGAATTGCTTCCACCCAATATCTCTAAGGTATGTTCCTTTCATTCATCATTGATCTTGCCATTTGTTGTACTGATCTATTCTACCTCTCAACAACTCCATTTTTCTATGGAGTCCTTGGAATTGTGTACTCTCTTTTGATCCCATGTTTATCACAGAACTCTTTGAAGTTCCCTGAAATAAACTCTCCTCCTCTATCAGACCTCACTACCTTTAATCTTTTTCTTGTTTTATTCTCAGTTAGAGCCTTAAACACTTTGAATTTTTCAAATGATTTAGATTTTTCCTTCAAAAAGGCAACCCATGTTAGTCTAGAATAATCATCAATAATCAACATAAAATAATTTTCTTTTCCTGTACCTTCTTTTCTTGATAGTCCACATAAATCCATATGTACTAACTAGAGAGGTTTTTCTGTTGAAGGAAAGTTTTTATATTTGAACTGAGTGTGAATAAGTTTTCATATTTGGCAAGGTTTACAAACAGAGTCGTATGGATTTGATATATTTGGAAGATCTTTTACTGCCCCATTGTTTCTGAGCTTGATTATATGATCAAAATTTAGGTGTCCAAGTCTCTTATGCCATAGCCAAATTTCATCATATTTTCTTAAGTGGCATTCTTCTTTTTCTTCTTTTAACACATAGACATTGTTTTCTGTTCTTATCCCTTTTGCAACCAGTTGTTCTGAACTCAAAGACTTTATTTTACAGTCTTTAGAAGTAAAAACAACTTCACAACCTTTGTAACAAACTTGACTGAAACTTAGTAGATTATGTTTCAGACCATCTACAAACAACACATCTTGATATTTTCCTTTGCCATTACTCAAACTTACCATTCCTTTACCTTTTATTTTTCTTGGTGCATCATTTCCAAAAGTTACATTCCCTAATTTCCTTTCACTTAGAGTTAGAAAATTACATTTGTCTCCAGTCATATATTTGGAACATCCACTATCAATATACCAAGGATTCTTTTGTCTTTGGGATGATAACACTAATCTGCACTGGTCATCTTCTCTCTTCTTCCAAACCTTGAAATTTTTAGCAATAGGATTCAGATATGGATTATAGTTTATTAAGCGACAATCTACAACTTTATGTCCATAATTATGGAAGTTGTAACATTCTGGTTCACTGAATAATAGATCATAATGATTATTATGGTCATAACTGTTGTTGTGTTTCACCTGCGTCCTTCTCCCAGTCATCACATGATTTATAGTCTATGATTGTTTGTTGCTTGGATGTCTCAATCTTCTTGAAAAACATGATTGCTCATATCTAAATATTAAAGAACAATGTATAGCTTTGTGACCAAAGTTAGAATAGAAAAAACAATATCCATAGAAAAATCCTTTGTACCCAGAAGAAGATTGTCTTCCTTGAGTGAGTCGATTTCTTCCATGCTGATAGTTTCTTTGATCTACAGGTTCGGTTCTGATACTTTTTCTTTCATTCCTTCTCAATGGCTAATTCTTTTTATTTGTTTCTACAGAGTGACTGTTGTCAATGTTTGAGGATTTGACAAACTTGATAGGTTCTGTATTACTTGGATGATCACTACTTGATCCTTCTTCATACCCCAAGCCAGCTTTCAACTTTGGGTTTCTTTGTTGATTTAGAATGGAGGCTAATCCTTCTGAAGCTTTAATACTTGACAAATTTTGGTGATACAATGCCTTAAACTTATCCATCTCTTTTATGGTTTTCACTACTTCTTCTAAGGCTTCACAACTTTCTTTATTCTTTGATAATTGTTGTTTCAGAATGTCCTCGATTTTCTTTTCCTCTTATAATTCCACTTTTAGCAGGGCAAAGTCTTCATCAGGTTTTTTAGTGCCTTTCTTGAACTATATCAGCAATTGTTTTTGCTTTCTCTTCTTAAGTCTGAGTCTGTCAATCTCTTCCAAAGCATTGATCAACTCTCTTTCCAAGTCAACCACAACTTCTTCATCATTATCATCACCACCTATGATTTTATTATCATAATCCTCTTTGGAATAAGCATGAAGTCATTTACCTTATCTTCACAGGAAGAGTCAATAGCGGTGTCTTCTGAGGAGTCATCATTGTTTACACATAAACTTTTCTTTTTATCAAATCTTTTGGATTTATGCTTCTCTTCACCTTCAGAGTTCTGATCCTTCTTCTTGTGTGGACACTTATTTGATAAATGACCTATCTTACCACAATTGAAACATTTGAAGGGCATCTTACCTTTGTATTTGCCTAATCCTTTCTTTAACCTTCTCACAATTTTTTTGTCAATATCATCTAAATCTAAATCAGTATTCTTGTCTACTTTAAAAGATGCTTCTCTAGTAATGTATTTGTCTTTGTTGATTCTAATTTCATATGTAGTTAAAGTTCCTAGGAGTTGATCAATGGATAAAGTTTTAAGATCATTTAGTTCTTCTATTGCAGATACTTTTGGATTAAATTTATCAAGAAAAGATCTTAAAATCTTCTGAACTAAAATTGATTCTTCAATCTTCTCACCAAGACCCTTCATGGCATTCACAAGTTATTCTATTCTTAAAAAATACTTTCTAACTGTTTCATCTTCATTCATCTTTAGTTGTTCAAACTTCAACCTAAATGTTTGAAGTTTGGCATCTTTTACTTTCTCATTTCCTTCANNTCAACCTAAATGTTTGAAGTTTGGCATCTTTTACTTTCTCATTTCCTTCATAGCTGCTAATAAGTTTATCCCACATTTCTTTGGCAGTTTGAAGATGCACCACCTTTAAAAACTCAGCTTCTACAAGTCCATTCAAGATAGCATTCATTCCCTTAGAATTAAAGCTAAATTCTAACTTATCATTCTTGGAAGCTAGCAAAACAGGATTTATGTATCTAGTCTCTACTACATCCCAAAAATTAGCACCTAAGGCCATTAGGTATGTTCTCATTCTAACCTTCCAGAAGGAAAAATTTGTTCCATCAAATAGAGGAGGCTTAGTGGCTAAAGTCCCGTAATGAATTGTCATGTTTAATCTTACATATCTACCTTTAGATAAAAGGAACCTGCTCTGAT
>CBVK0100681768.1:0-10031 GCA_900067695.1 Picea abies
TTTCTTAAAAGAATCTTTATGGCTAGAATGATGAGAATGATGAGAATGCTTAGAGGAAGAAGAGATAGAACTTGATGGTGAAGATGGAGGCTTAGGAGGGTCTCCTCCAACCCCTTGATTTAATGAAGAATTATCATCATCTTGTGCTTCCTTTTTATTCCCTTTCTTCTTCATCCTTTTCTCATAGTATCCATACATTCGCTCGACCATTTCTGACATGCGATAAAAGACCATATGGAAGTTTTTCTCTTGTTCATGACGCTTGTCCTCTTCTTCCATTTTCTTCCTTTGAGATTGAAATTCTTAATATTTCCTTCGCCCTGATTATGCTTGGCCCTAGTAATCATTCACACTCAACAATTCAATTCAAATATGACTGATTTGATACCAACATGATCTGGGAGCTTTTCATCGAAGTGACTTATAAAGAATTGTATTAATGGAGCATAAATTAAAATGCACCATTAAAGAAGGAAAAACTCAATAATGAAGAGACATAAGCATCATATTTGAACACAAAAACTTGATAATGGAGTTCATCCCTGGTGGACTACATCTCTGGGTCCTGCTCTCAAATGGGTAGGCTTTTTTATTAACTCAGCAAAAGAATTTGGAAAAATACATTAGTATACCTCATTCTGGAATTAAGCTGCAAAATCTTTGCTCAGATAAAAAAATAGACAACAACATTGAATTTGTGGTGTCGAATTACCCAAAAAATGACTGTCTCTATGCCTCAATCTGACTCTAGCACTCCCAAGCCCTTGAGAAATCTTGTCTCAATTTTTGTGCCTGCTCCCTGCATTTAATTCTCTGTATTGCATCTCAGTTTCCATGTTCGGTCGTATCATCACACACCCTCTCTCCATCCATAGGAAGACTTAGTTTATAAAAAAAAAGTGGGGTGGACTATACAATGTAGTCTGTTGGCCCAATGGTGGCAGATTCTAGAGTTAAGGTGTTTTTATAGGGGGAGGTTCTAAGGTCAAGCCTACGAGCCTCCCCTTTTGGGTTATAGTTATAATGTATACATATATGTAGAATGGAACTTCGCCAAATTTGGAGTGTGGTTTAGATTTTTTAGATTGTATCGTTTGGATGCTATATCTGGCGGCACTCCTCCAGATCTTGTGGGCTCGCCTTTTTTTATTTTTGAAATTCATTTTTTGGGCCCTCATTGGGCATTTCCCACTGCCACATGGCAGCCCATGATTGGGCCACGTGGCATCCAACTATTGGACCATGAAAACCACCTACACAATCATATACCACATCATCTTCCACATCAACTACCACATCATCCTACCACATCACCATATGGTCTACCACGTGGCTATATGGACTTCCACATGGTGCTTTTTCATTGGTCCATGGATTGACCCAAAAAAGCCAAAAATGAGTGACACATGGCAACCTCTGGTGCTGCCACATCACCATGTTGACGTCAACATGACACATGTCTCCTTCTACATGTGACATGTACATTGTATGGATCCTGGAGTCATTTGTACTGATGCTGACGTCAGTAGTACAGATGCTGACTCATCCCCTACTAACTGGGCTAGGTTGAACAAAACTTTGACCACGAATATATTTCGATCTATAACTCTGTTTGAAAAGCCGTTAATGTCATTCGAAATATTGTGACATTCTCTTCACGATGATTCCAATTTCATTGAGTTTTGAGGACTTTGAATTTTCTAACTTTCTCTATCTGCTAAGGCCATTGTAAGCTTACTAAGTTGCTTTTGCAAATTTTGAGTTGTCCTTAGTCTTCTCTGGATCCTTTTTGGATCATTCACAAAACTATGGAAGGATTTTGACAACCTAATCACTTATTCTATTGTAGCACATGTGTCTTCCTTGAAAAGGGAGGAATGCTTTTTTACTCCTTCTAGAGCCATGTCCCTAGAATTTGTAGCATAGTTATCGTCTCCCTTATCAAATTTCCAAAAAAAAATTATATTCTTTATGCAATTGGCATACCTGTGAAATAATTTTGTATTTTTATCCCTAGCATGTAACCATAATGCCCTTCTCTTGAGTCTTCACCCTTTTTCCTTTTCCAAAAGAATGTGCCTCGTTTTATCTTCCAATACCTTTACTTTAGTTTTTTGTTCCTCATTCATAAATCCAAAACCTTCCCTATTGTAGAGAACCTCCAAGGATTCCTCTACTTCTTTAAGAACCATATCATCTTTCATCCTTTTGTCCCTTTCCCATTTAGAAACCACATTTTTTTACTCTTTTAAATTTTGCTGGAATTGGAGTGGAGTAGATTCTCTTAAATTACCATTAAAAAGTTTATAAATTACTTGGATTTTCTCAAAAAATATTCCTCCATCTTCATCCACTCTGGATGTTCTCTAAATTTAGTTTAAAGGGACTGGAAAGTTTCTCTATTACATGAGCCACTTCTAGAATGATAGGATTATGGTCAAAGTCCCCTCTAGTAGTGACCCATTTTTTTATTCGAATGAATTCATCAACGAAGGATTCAAAAATTAAAAACCTCCAGAGTCTCTTAAACGTTTTGTCTTCCTAAACTCTCTTGTTGCGCCAAGTGGGAGATAGTTTGGCTGGTTCAATATCCAAAAGACCAGTTTCTTCCAATTTTCTAATAAAATATACAAAGGGTTCAATTGAGAAACCAAACCCTGGACCTCTAATGCTCCTAAGGTGAAATTAATTTACCCTCACATCACAACCATTCCATTTTGAAAAATATATCCTAATAGTACATTTTTTCCATATAAGAACCATAAACATTCAACATTGTGATATATATCCCCAGAACCAAAGAGAAAAAGGAGGTCCCTAATCCTATGGGAAAAGACCAATCATTTGTGAAAGTGAAGGAGCATTTATTCCTTCTAGTCACATTCCCACCTAATATCCTAATGGCATCAATAAAATAGAAGTTTCAATTTCCTAATAAGTTTAGAGAGATCCTGAGTGATTTTCTCCCCATCTATCATTGTCTCTTACAACATAAAATAAAAGGTTTGATAATATCAACTAATCTCTTTATGGCCAAATTATTTGAGGAGTTTTCCATCCCTCTACAATTGAGCGTCAGAAAAATCATTTGGAACCCTCAAAAGAGGCATTTTCTTTAAGGGCCTTGATTAAGGATAGTTGTTTCCCACCCCTTACTTTTGAGAATGCTTGTTTCTGGTCCATATACATGAAATATTTCCTTCCCCTTTGATTGGATTTTGGAATTTTTTTCTTCAATAAATCTTAAGCGCCATGCCACCTTCCTTGAAAAAGCAAGTGTGCCTTTGCTTCTAGGTCTTATATTATACTTCACTAGTTCCAAGGGACTAGAGCTCCCAATGTTTTTCCCATCAATATAATAGTCTGAAATAGGGTCTCGCGAGTGCCATTTACATTTAGAGAACAATCCATATTAGGGTTTGTAGTGGAAACTTCTATAGCTTTTCCAACATCCACACTCTCTACATTTCCAAGAATAGGTATGAGAGGTGGTGGGTTGGGGTTTTTAATGCCAGATAAACTAGGTAGAAAATCACTCAGGGATTTCATTTCTTTGGATCCAGCCTCATTTTCCCATGTCCCCTCCAAAAAAAATTCAAGGAAATACTTTTATTCATAGAGGGACACTAGTGAGTCCTACCTGGAGGTGCCTCATTGTCACTGGCCACATCCTAGGTAGGTTCTTTGAACTATCCAAAGTCTATGTTCTGAGTGTTTACTATGAATTTTCCCATTCAAAGGCCATCCTAGGTCACTTAAACCCCTACATCTTCTTTCCTTCTCACACTATGGATTGATTCTAGTTCCAAAAGCACCAAACCTTGTGGATGCTTCCTTGGTGCCCAATTCTTCTATATACTTGGGTAATTGCATTTTTCTACAAGGTTCCCATAATAGTGACATCATATGCATATAAAAGGTAACCCTTCATAGTACAAATTAAGATGGAAAATATCAAATACCCTTCTAATATCCATCCACTCTACCATACATTTTCTCACATATAGCCCTACCAAAATATGAGCCATGTCATAATACCTAGTCTCTTGGAAGGATAAGTCTGCTTCGTAAAAGGATTCCAAGTTTAAAAAAAACCTCATTGGACCATAAAATAAGTGGAATTTCTTTAATACGAACCCATACTCGAAGAATTTCCACAATAAACAACTGAGAATCAAACTCTATATACCAATTCTTTAAGACCGGGGATTGAGATCCCCACTTCCATTGTTGGTGCAATATTGTTTTTTCTTTGATCGACCTAAAAACCCAAACTGACCACTCTTTTACCATAATCAGGTTGCATGGAGAGGACCCGATAGCTAGATCAAAGTTGAATTTGGTCCAATTCTTCATCTCCTCACTACTCATTCTCTTCCTTGGAAATAATCCTGCCAGTGCCCAATCCCCCATTTCCATAATTTCGTTGAGTTTAATTTTGCAACCCAAGTTCAGGTTTATCACTTCTTTTGTCTTTTTGATTCATTTGCATATCTTTGTCTTTCTAGATCCCTCCTAAGACTAAATCCATACCACCTTCGAATCCAAGGAAGGGGCACCACTTAGTAGTTTCAGATCCAACATTGTTCCCATAAAACCAGAACTAGAAACACAATCCTACCAATCGATAACACTATTTAAAAGGAAATCAAAATCTAGATAGATCTCATTAAATGTGATTTCGTATTCATATTTGGAGGAAAATAACTCGTTGTCCTCGTCTAACCATGCATTTAGGGATGATGGATCCAAAGGATTGATTTCATAACTCAAAAAATGGGGTGATGCACTTAAGAAATTATGGTCCTTGGTTGTATCATTAAGAAGTTTTGTCACCCTTTTATTTTCCTGACCTGAGGTTTTCACACCCAGTACAATCAGTTCCTATGGAAAATCACCTAGAAGCTTCACACTAGCCTCCTCCAGGGGTTTGGACCTCAATTGGTGTAGCTTGTTGGAATACTGCAACTCATCCAAATGACCTACAATTGGGAAGGACCAAATCACTTGACCCTCCAATGGATCATTATTGAAGTTGGTAGCTTCCTCCTCATACCCCATTCTACCTTCCACGTGGTCTAGGTTTGACATCAATGATGACAGTTTCACCATACATCCACCTTGGTTTATCCTGTGGAAAACCTACTACAAAAACCCCATCTCCACTCACCAAACCAAATAATCAATTCATATAGTATCCATCACTATTATAGTCTCACTTCTCTTAGCTTGAATATTGAATACCCACAAGCAAATAAAGTCCAATGGAAAAACATGAAAAAGATACTCAAACTTTGGATTGGATCTTAGTTGATAATGTAGTTTCAAACCACATGTGCTTGATGATGTTCTAAGGTACCAAAATTCCCAATATGATCAAATGGACCAAAAAGGTCGTGACATGGGGCAAGGGAATCTTTGGCACAATGAGCGGATCTCCCTTCATGTCCTTCCATAATCATGCATCATAAAAATTATTGGACTTATCACCTCTTAAGCATAATTGAAAACAATTTGCATGGAAAGAAAGAATTTACATTAGTTCTGTCTCCTGTGAGATAGAAAGGTTGCAATAACAAATTAGGCAGTAGAAGGAGATGATGGATTCCTGAGGGAGAAAAAATTCCAATTTGGAATCTTAGCTGAGGAAAAGCAATGACAATAGATACTAGGAAATTTCTACCATGCTACAAGCCATTAGAAGACAAGGGAAGCAAATCAAGAGACTAAAGTATTCTCTGGAGGAAAGGAAGATAATGAACAATTAACAACCAACAACATAATCTTCAATAGGGTCAAGGGAGGTGAATCAAATTCAATAGCTTCCAGTTCCTCCAACAATACAAGGAGCCATAGACAAAGATATTTCTCTCCATCTTCATCTTTAGTAGTTTGATAGGTGTTTTGAATTCCTTTTTTGAAAATTTGATCTATGCAAGGCTTTTTGTCAGCCTGAGTATGCTTTGTATATATTATCTCTAGCATCTCTAAACTGTGTACATGTCTAAGGCTCTCAAGACTCTTGATGTACTCTTATTCTTCTAGCATTGCAAGCGGATTTTATATAATGATGATGATGATGATTAACATCCAACAATGCTTATTCGTTTTTGTTAATTTTATTTATTTATTTAAACTATAATTTATTTATTCATTTTTATCGAAGAAAAACTAAAAAACATAAAACCAAGAAAATATTTTTTTAAACAAAATTAATACGTGTGATTTAGTTAATTCCTTAATCTATTTATTTTCATTTTTATGTATTAATTTTCATTTAAAAAAAAAAACCAATCAAATATTTTTTTAAACAAAATTGATAATTGTGATTCAGCTAATTCCTTAATCTTTTTCTTCATAAATTTTAAACATATATATTTTACAATTACAAACACATCTCAAAAGATATAAACCATAATTTTTAAAAATATATATTTTATAATTATAAATATGTCTCAAAACATGTTAACCAAGTTATGTGACCTCATTTTATCACTTAAATTCTTTAAAATCTAAAATAATCAAACATATAGTGTTGGGTTATGGATTTAGGAGAGGTTCACAAAAATAATTTAGAATATACTTAAAATATTTTTTTTATAAATTATAGAAAAGAAGGATTTTTTATTTTTATTTTTTTAAAATAAATTATTTAGGGAAGCCAAGGAATGTATTCCTATATTTAAAAAGGGCATCCTTAGTAAACTTCTCAATGCAAAGCAGTGCATCTCATTTAAAGGGATTCGAACTGAGAACTTACTAATACAAACTTAGCCAAATGCCCAAAAACATTAGTGATAATTAGGCAAGTTAAATCCTTGGTATTTTCAAAGAAAACTCCATGAAATCCCCCCTCTTACCTGCAATATTCAAATGGAGGGTAGCTCAATCACTAGCCATAATAACATCTATTAACTATGAGATAATTGACTAGATTTAAACCTGCAACATATGGCCTCATCTACAACATATGGCCTCATTGAAAACATACCTTGAATGAATGGTTCAACCGATTAAGCTAAACTTGGGGAATTAAAACAAGGAAATTAGCTATTTTCCATGATCGTTCATATTTTTAGAGATTTTCTAAGAAAACATTATAACCATGTCTACAATATCAGTATAAAGTATAGATTTTTGTAAGATTCATTTTATTACAAGCCACTTTCCTTATTTTCTTAAAATCATATCCATAGCTAGAGATTTTCCATTCCTCATTTTGTATAGTGCCTCCCAAAGTTCCTTTTCTGATAAGAATTTAGCTAAGGTCCCTTTACTCAGAATCAAAACAGTGGTAGACCATATAGTTAGGCCAAAGAAAACATGGATTATTAAAGGTAGGGATAGTCTGGATACGGTATTAACTATGTTAGAGAATATTTTGCAAAAAACGAATCTAGCTAGATGTTGATGTGTTTTCACCCATCAAAAGGAGACCGATTTTTTTTTTTTGATTTGAACTTGGAAAGTTCTAAATAATCTTCCATTGTTGATCGTGAAGACCCAACAAGTTTTCAATCGATTTTAGTTTTCCAGTTCTTCATCATGAAATTCTAATGGGGATAGTTTCTCTTTGAAACAAAAAATAAGAGAAAGAAAATATATAAATAAAAGAAGGAAATTGTTTATATCTATCTTCTCACTAAATAGCTCTATGTCTCAGCTCTGTCCAACACTTCACAGAATCTAAAACAAAGCTCATATGACCAAGATATGTCATTTTTCTCCCACATTATGTTGTTCCATACTCAGTCATTTTTCCTTCTTTCCACTCTACTCTCCTTCCTCACTACTTTCCATACTTAGACATTTTTCCAATCCTCCACACCATTTCCACATTTAACCATTTCCATTTTCATATTCATATTTCAATTTTCATTTTTCATTTTCCATATCCATTTTCCTTTTCCTTTTTCCTTTTTCCATTACCTATATTTCATATTTCATTTCCATTTCCTTACTTTCACATAACTCTATTACTTACCTCCCCAACACTTCGTCAATTTTCATGACTTGCCACAATCCTACGACCCTCAATTTGCACTTTCCACTTCCTCATTACCCAAATTGCACCCTTCATGACTTAGTCATTGCGGGACAACCTTCCCCTTTATTTACCCCACAATCCTGCGACCCTCAATTTTCACTTTCCACTTCCGCATTACTCAAATTTCACCCTTCATGACTTAGTCATTGCAGGAAAACCTTCCCCTTCATTTACCCCACAATCTAGCGACCCTCAATTTTCATTACACTTCCCACTTCCACATTACCCAAATTGCACCCTTCATGACTTAGTCATTAAACTTCATGACTTACTCACTTTTATACTTAGTCAATTATTTGAATGTGGATGTGGGACAACCCTCCTTTGCATTACCTTTTTCCCTCATCCCTCTCATACTTAGTCATTTTTACCAAGTTTTATCTCCTCACATCTACCTTTGCATTCTTGTAACTCTACCATTTTTTAATATTATTTCATTTAAATACTATTTCCTATCCTAAGTTTACTTTCCTTTATTTTGGGGCACTCATCCCAATGAAACATGGTAGTGAAATGGACCTACCCCTGGGTGGCACATGGATGGATAGAGATGACTAGATAGTGACATGGAATGATGACTAGGTGATGATGTGACAGTCAAATGATACTTTGTACACAAGCTACTGAAATTCTATGGCTCTCTCTACTTCATTAACAAATAACATGTAAATGAAATTTCATTATAAATAATTCATGAGAACCCTCCCACAATACAGGTGGGGTAAAGAAAGTCAAATTTATAATTCAAATGCCTAGATCTCACGAGGACATATCAACAATGGTTGAGTCTCCATCTTTCGGAGCTCACAAATTTTGATCCCGATGTCCTATTTGAGAAAACGAGAGATAGTTGGAAAGGTAAAGAGAAGAAGAACACATTGGAATCAATTTCAAAGGATGAAATATTAGTTATTTGGATAGAAAAATTAAATCATAGTTGAGACTATTTTTGGGCTTGGAAACAATTTATTTTTGGAAAATCATTTATGTCAAGAAATTTATAAACTTCTAAGGTGGCTCCTAGATGGTGGCACGAATATAAAAATTCAAATTTACAAAAGAACACATTAAACCATAACTAAAAATCAGTTTCAAGAACACGAGAAGAGATTACAAAAGAGAAAAGGAGGCAGATTCAAGAGGTTGGAATTGTACTGTTAGAGAGTTTTCTATAGAGGTCTTTTTTGCTAGAAGCAAGTTTCAAGCCTTTCAAAATATTTGTGAATTAATATTATTTAATTTCTCCTTCATATTCATTTCTTCTCAACTCTCCTAATATTCTTCCATACACTCCCCATGACATTTCAGGTCCAAAGGAGCAAAATATCTGCTTATAAAAAGTAGATGCAGTTTATTTTAAGTTTATGTAATTGTCATTGAAATATTGTTGAGGTTGTTTCATCCCTCTTGTTTCATACATTTTTAAGCTTATTCATTTGGAATATTATTATAAATTTCTCCCACAAAGAATTATTTCGAGGCACTACATTAGTGATTTTTCAGATTTTAAGTCTAAAGCATGAGATTTCAAATGTATAGTCCATCAAAATCATTTTTTTAGTTGTAATGAAGTGATCATATAAAGTTCTTCGGTGATTTTTACGAGGAAAATATATCTATGGCATGGGGTAAAAAAAAAAAGAAGGAATGACACAAAAAAATCAAATCTAATCCCAAGTATGTTATATAAATTAAATGCTAACAAGAGAAGATTAAGAGCCTACCTCATTTGGGCGTTCGATGAAGTCCTCCATTGAGCACGCAACTCAAAGCTTTATACCTGCAACTTGTCCTCAACAACCAAGATACAAAAGGATATGGTGATAATATATAATGTTAGAATATATATTAACATAATCCATTAACATACATGAAAAATAAACCCATGGAATAATAATTCAAATATTTTCAAGATATCAGTTGAATGAGAAAAGAGTATTTCTATTAAAATAATCAACATAAGTATGTAGGTGACAAACTTCTG
>CBVK0100681774.1:0-13500 GCA_900067695.1 Picea abies
CTTTTTCTGAGGTTTTTCTATGCTATATTGATGTTTGGTTCTTAACAAGGAATCACAATATATCCAAAGGTGGAAGATATAATTCTAGGACAAGAAAGGTTTCTTGTATCTTTGAAAGTGGTGAAGTTAATGGAGGGCCATCTACGAATATTTGGAAAGATATGAAAGGATTTGGTAGAGGTAGGAAATCCTTTCTATCATTAGCCCAAGAAAAGGGAATTTCTAAAGTTGTGTTTGAAAAACAATCTTAAATATTAGGGGTTCTAACTTCTTAGATAAAATGGACCCTTTGAATTAGTGGCATATGATTTATATACCCCTCAGTTGTAAAGGGGTGGGGAGTTCCTCAAAACATATTTCCCTTAGGAGACTTGTGGAAACTCACAAAATTGACATTATTATGTTACAAGAGACTATGGGCGATGGAGGGAATTTTTTTTTGAGTTGGATAAAATGCTTATGGGTTAGGAATTTTCTTTATTTATGTTAAAGGTTGATTGGGAGAATTAATTTCAAGGTGATTTTCTTGATTATTTTATTGTACTAATTCTCTATCTTGTGATTTAGTTTTGGGAATTTCTTTTTAATCCTAGGAGTTGTCCAATGAGACAATTTATTATTAAAAGGATTTATCAATGATCAATTCAAGATCAAGTAATGGGTGGGATCTAGTGGAGATTATGATCACTTTCCAATTTTCTCGGAGATGGATAAGGTTGGGAGAAATATCCCTAGTTCATTGAAGTTTGGTCTCTCCTAGATTGAAGATGAAAACTTTGTAAATTTATAAAAAGGAAACCTAGTATCCTTTTGATCATACTAGAATAGAATAAACTCTAATTCAATTTAAAAAAGATAAAGTAGATTGTTGTATATTGGGATCATGGGAAAGAGATCTAAAATATAACAAGGAGTTAGAAGAGTTGAGGCACAACTAGAATGTTTGTAAAAGTAGGATTTGGTTGGTTTCATAGTAAAGGAATTCAAAGGGGAGGTTTGTAGGTTGGAGCAAAGGAAGATGAATTTGTTGGAGGATAGAGATACTACATGTTGGTTAAAAATTAGAGCCCTATGGATTGAAAATGGTGATGAAAATACTAATATTTTTCATCAATACAAAAATACAAATCATTTTCATCAATATGAAAATCATAGGAAAAAAATGTAAACACTATCTAGAAGGTAAAGAGAAATAATGGAGATTATGTTTCAAGATTTGAGGACATTGAAAACATGGGGATGGAGCAGTGTGGTGGGATTTATAAGGAAGATAGTAGGGTAAATATAATTGAGATTTTTTAGATGAAATATTATTTGCTAAGATTTGTCTCTAAAGAGGATAATGGGAGGCTTGTTGATCCGGATTATTTTCAGCACGAAATGAGAGCGGAGATATAATAAAGAAATGCACAAAGATATCGTGGATATCCAATAATATAACATAAATGTATCAGATATGCAACCATAAACACATATATACAATAATACTCGATTTCTATTAATGAAGGAAATGTACAGAGACTGTAAAAATACAGAGTGAAAGACTCGCTACAATGGTGGCAGCTTATCTATGAGAAGAGATGTGACGGCTACTCGCATTTGCAAGAAGATGATTTTACAATGAGGCTCCAAAATCATTTTTATCATAAAGAAAATCCAAAACCCTAACCTCGGAAGATGAAAAGGCAACAGTTTTGTGGACCCCGTTTTGGGTAGTTTGGTGTATCAACTTCCCGGGAGCGTAACTTTGGCATACGATCTTCATTTGGGGTGCACGATAGCTCGTTGGAAAGGTATCACCGAGGAGATTCATTTAGGGGGATCAATTATTCCTTCAGTTATCATTGATAAGCTTGATCCCAAAAAATCTTCATTTAGGCCCTTAAAATGCCCTTGAAAGTTAAAACTGCTAAAAATAGTAAATTGCCAAAATTACCAAATAACTGTTTTGAGCTAGTTGGAAAAGGTGGGTGGCCACCGATATCCACCTAGATCAGGTAGTTTGTTGTATGTTTGCTTGGATAGGAGGGTGACAATTTGTATGACAAACTTAGTTGTGGACCATGAAGGGTGTCATATTGGGAGGAAGTGGTGGATATTCTCCATGGTTAACTTAGCTCAAATAGTACGGGGTAGGTCCTCCTATGTTGCAAGGATGGGTTGGAATCATTGTATGATAACTTGGACGAACATTGGGAGGCATGATGAGAATACTTATCTGAGTGAGGTGAGGTACAATGGAAATGTTTTGAGGATAGAGCCAGTTGACCCCAATATGCATGGAGCTAAGGTAAGAGGAGTTGGAAAGAGGATAAGCGTTAGCCTTTTGGCTCATAATCCTAAGTCCTTGACCACATTCACATGTACCTTAAGCTATAGTATTTATCCTAAGTAATTAGTTATGTGTTAGGGTTGGCCATTATTTGGTGGTTATGATTTATTGTATTATTTCTTGTAATTCATTGTGTGAATATTATAGATTGGCTTTGGGCCTTTTCCAACACTT
The DNA here is from genome assembly GCA_900067695.1 of Picea abies. Lineage (NCBI taxonomy): Eukaryota > Viridiplantae > Streptophyta > Pinopsida > Pinales > Pinaceae > Picea > Picea abies. The sequence goes on from CBVK0100681774.1 coordinate 2,507, forward strand.
CCTTTAAACTTATTTATTGATTTTTCTTTATCTTTCTTCAATTAGTATTAGCGTGCAATGGTTTTGATCCATTGGGATCTTATTAACGATGATGGGGCTATAAATGAGCAACATTGATGAAGGTTCGTTACAATGGTTATGATCTATGCTACCACCTAAGTTAATGTAGTGTTGTCAAAACAATTCATGAATATGTTGCCACCAAAGACTATCTAGTCGTGGTTTTCGGTGTTGGAGAAGTTGCAGTAGGTGACTCCATGCATTTGATGATTTTTCTCTAGATCAAACTACAAACAAATCAAAATCTCATGTGCACCAACATTGGTTCTTCGTATATATGTCTTTTAATGCACACCCATGCTTTACAAGCACTATAAGATCTAGACCATTGTATTTTAATGAGGATTTTTGTTTATCCAAGATCAATCCTATTTACTATCACATATATACCAAAACTAGTAGGATTGAATTGGGTTAGTCTCGAGATCAATTCTACAGACTGCCACTATAACACAAGGGTATATCCAACAACCCACAAGACAAATATACCAAACACTTGTTATAGAGGACTATTGTTATCTCTCAAAGGACCATCACTTGTTACAGATGATTATTTTTATCTCTTCAAAGGACAATCCAATTTAAAAAAGAATGAATTTGAATGGCAAGTGGGATTCAATTTGTAATCCCTGTGTTAGGTTTTGAGACAAATGAGTTGGTACACCAACAATATTTGGTTTGCAGGAGTACTCCTTGTTGATAAATTATGTTGGTATGTTACATATGGTCTTGTTCAGCCTCATTCTGGAATGAGGTCAAATGTATACAAGTTTTGTTGTGCATTGGTTACATTGATGCATAATATTAAGGCACATGTTTGAGCATGGATTTCATTGGGCTTGCAAATTTGTTGTGTCATCCGTTTTATGGTCGAAAAAGTTGCATGGACATTTTCTTACAACATGGAAGTTACGGAGATTGTGTTGTAAGTAAAAAAAATGTAGCAAAGGCAAAAACAGTTGGAAACAATGAATTGCCAATTTGATAAGAGGAAAAGTACAGGAGAAGTGTGGAACTGGAACTTTGAGCTAGTTATAGCTTTGGGAAGAGAATATTTTAGAAGCCAACATCTACAAAAAAGAATCGATCTTGATGAACACTAGAATCTTGAAGCGAAGAATATTGTTGTTGGAAGAAGAAAGATTACACATACAATTGTGAGATGATGAGGAAGTAGGAAAACAATAGAACTTGCATAAAGAACAAACCAATATGCTAGAAGATACCTTCTTTAAATTGTTGCGTTGGACCAACTTTGAGTTCCAAGGTTTATAAACATTGGAGGGATCTTTCACATCATCATTTAAATAATAGTGCTTGCAACAATGAAGTTATTAAATCCCACATTGTGCATGTGACAGGTATTTTTATCTTTGAGCCCCAAGGGTTTGCTCAAGTGGTTTTGAACCAGACGTGAAGCTATCCCCAGTGGAGGAGGTCACGAGTTCGAATCTCTTGTTCCCCCTTAGGGTTAGGCCTACCACGAACATCAATATTTTTCTCTTTATGTTCAAAATTGCTACATAGAACCATAACAAACATTAAGAATGGTCAAAGAAAAATGAAATTTATATGATTCAATGGTTGGTGTAAAAGAAAGATCCAAATCCTACTTTGTAAAATGGTAAAGATTATTAAAGATTCTACTCTGTAAAATGGTAATGGAGTTTGAGTGAACTTTTGGAAAACTAATAGTGTATTAAAGAGTTCAATATCGTAAATTGGAAATGGTAATGGAGTTTGAGTGAACTTTTGGAAAATTAATAGTAAACTAAAGAGTTAAAGATTGTAAAATAGTCTTAATGGTAATAAAGTTTGAGTGAACTTTTGAAGATTATTAAAGATCCTACTTTGTAAAATGGTATGGAGTTTGAGTTCAAGAATATTAAAGATCTGGCTTTGTAAAATGGTAAAGATTATTAAAGATCCTACTTTGTAAAATGATAATGGAGTTTGAGTTAAGATTATTAAAAATTAGGTTTTGTAAAATGGTAAAGATTATTAAAGTTTCTGCTTTGTAAAATGGTAAATATTATTAAAGTTCCTGCTTTGTAAAATGGTAATGGAGTTTGAATGAACTTTTGGAAAACTAATAGTAAACTAAAAAGTTCAATATTGTAAAAGCAACTTTTGCCCCTTCTATATAATGTACCTTAATTCTTATTGTTTCTCAACCAACAACAGAAAAAGAGATACACATCCTCTCTTCTATTGAATCCTTAGTGTCCCAATCCTTATTCAATTCTACAAAGAATAGAAAGAAAGAGTAATGTAATACAGAATTCATGAATGCATAATACTATATATAATGAGGGGAAAAATGCACAATTACATATATAATAGCAACATTGTAGAAGGATTGACTTGACCATAAAAGCCAACTCTTCACAGTTAGAGAAACTGAGATAATATATGTAATAAGGACTTAATAGTAATGGAGTTTGAGTGAACTTTTGGAAAACTAATATCAAACTAAAAAGTTCAAGATTATTAAAAATCCTACTTTGTAAAATGGTAATGGAGTCTTTTGGAAAACTATTAGTAAATTAAAAAGTTCAAGATTATTAGAGATCCTACTTTGTAAAATGGTAATGGAGTTTGAATGTAAATTTTGGAAAACTAATAGTAACCACAAGTTCATATATAAATTTAGGCAATAACATGTTTTTGTTGGTCACAGTGAACTAAAAACTTGAAGCTCTTCATTTTAAAGATTTTTCATGTTCTTATTTTTTTTTCCAATCAAAATTGTTGTACTTGGAGTGATAAAGAGGAGTATACTCCCTAATAAAATTTAAGTTTTTTGACTTGTGTCCTAGATCAACCCAAAATTGGATAAGGGGGTTTAAGGAATACTGTGTAAGTGCCACAATGACTATTGGTGCATTTTGCTATTACTCTTTTCTAAAACAAGCACACACATAGTAAGTAACCTAAAACATTGTCATATAAATAATCAAGCACTCTCACGTAAAGAAGGCGAGTATAGGGATATGATCAAAGTTGTAAAGGAATTTGTTCATCACTCATAAATTTAAACAAATTAGGTCACACTAAGGAAGACAACTTGCAACATTTATTTTGTAAGGTCTTTGAATTATTTTAAGTGAAGGTTGCTTGTATGAATCCATTTATGTCTCTACAAGTCTAGAGTTTTTTTATTCATTGAGTCTTTAGGGGTCTTACTTTGGGGTGGACCTAAAATTACTAGAAGACCTTAAAAATTTTTTGGAGGCATAAACATAGAATTGTGTGTGCTTGCAGCCATTTTGAATTTATATTTGTAATCATTTGCTTGGTGATTTTGTTCTGCCTTGAAATTGAATTGGGGGATCAAAATTGTTAGATGATTTTTTCGTTGTTGCAAGACTTTGATGCTTGTGCTTGTAATGCCACTTTTTTGTTTACTTGTTGCATGGTTGCAGTGATTTTTTGACGTTGTTGAGTTTTTTTGCATTGCAACACTTGAAGGTCTATCATTGATAACAATGCCTAGAGCACTTTTTTGGAATTTTGTTTTAATAAGGATGGTGGGTATCAAAGACTTATCTAGTCTTATACAAAATTTAATTAATATTGCACTAAGAACAACATTGAGATTAAAAAAAGTTCATTAAGTAATGTGGCTACATGTATGCACATAATGCACAAAAAGATTGCTCTACTTAAAATTTAAAACGTGTTGTTAATTGATGAGTTAAGAACTCTTTGACATCAACATTTTGATCCCATTATTATTTAACCTAATCCATTGTTGATAGTGTGTTTTAGGGGAATTCACCTATGGATAAGCAAATCCCCTCATCGGATAGGTGTGATCCATAGACAAATAGGGAGGATAAGCATCATACTTCTTTTTCCTAGGGATAATCATGCAATTTCATGAGTAAATGAGAGAGGGAATGATATACATACCTTAATCTTGATGGTTGTCCAATGTATCCAACGATCCTCGCTAGATCCAACTCCAACAATGTTGCTTCACCAAATTAACCGCACAATCATCAAATGAGCAAAATCTTCCCCATTCTTTCATAACAAATGAAATCTTTCATGAATCAAGCCCTAATCTAGTAACTCAAGCTTACTTAGATCGACAAAACCTCATTAAAGATACAAGAAATATCCATAAACATAGAGATTTTTTTGGGGGAAAGAATGTAGACTATATTTATCAAAAGAGAATAATAATAATGATGATTACCTTGAGATATGTTGTTGTACTCCTAGCTCTAAGACGGAAAGTCCTTCTCCTTAGCTACAAATTTACCGTTGTTGAACAAGCACAATCTTGAATTATATCATGGTAAGATAGCCAATATGTAACATCCTCGTTTTAAATCCCCAAATTAGTGATGCATATTGTAAATATGTTGTATGACCATCGACCAAACAATCTAATTTGTAAATATTGTATATCAAAAATAATAAAATAAAAGGCATAAGCGACTGCAAACAAACAATACAAAATGATGGGGGCTAAGTTTCCACAAGAGAGGGGGTCCAAGGGGGGGAATTTTACATGCTTATTAAACCCAAGCCACCCTTCTAAATTGTTTTTTATGAACCTTCTATTTTTCCTTTTTAAGTATTTCAAAGCCCAATCATTGAATGCATGTGAGGGTTGGTGGGAAAAGTCACCCCACATAGTTATTGAGAGCATGGGGCTAAGTATTATCATCATTGGGGAATGTGAGACTCAACTTGCATGGGTAAAAGGAAATTTGCATGGAGAAAGAGAGCAATTTTTACAGCTTGGGGAAAGGGAGTGAAAGGGAGTTCTGAGTGTTGGAGCTTGAAGGTAGTCATAGTGGGCATGTAAGACAACTTGTTGGAGTTGTAATTTCATGGAGAATTAGGTTGTAGGCATGTGAGTAAGATATTGTGCAAATAATCTACTAAGTAAGCAAGTGAGTTGTCGCTGTGATAATTCCTGTTGTAGTTGTAAATTCCTGGAGTCCCTAGTAGAGAGATTTCCTAGCCAACCTATACTGGATCCCTGGAGGGAAGTGGGATAACCTGAGGGATTGCATGGTAGAGAAGGGGATCCCATTCCTTGGATTGTGTAGGCTAAGAGGAAAGAGAGTTGATGGATTGGAATGGTTGTAGGAATTAACTTGTTATGAGGAGACAATAGCCAGCCTTAGGAGCCACCTTCTTCTTATGGATTTATTTCCCCAACTCGAGGGTGACTTATTGTTGAGAGAACTAGAGCATCAAGTCTATGGTTGGGTGGAACATCCATCCTCTATAGTTGGTTACCTATTTGTTATTAAGACAAGTGCTAATACTCACAATGTTTATTTTTGTTAAATGTTGAGTTTAATTGTTGTGCATTTCACTCTAAGTTTTGAGTATTTATATGTTGTTATGTGTGTATGCTTAATTGGTTGCATCCATGTTTTCAAAAATTTGTGTTAGTTGCATGTGTTTTAATCATGTTGCGTGATATTTTTATGCGAATGGGGAATATTTTGTTGGGTTCAAGTAACAAGTATGCTAAAGAGTGGTATCAGAGCCTTGATTGCAACACCAGGCTTGTACAGGTCTGGTACATAATAATAGAGTTTTAGTGTGTGTGGAGTTGGGTGAAAAATTAGCTTTTACCCAGCATAAGAAATTGGGGTCAAGGCCCCAAATTTTGGTATTGTGTGATGATTGTTGTATATGGGGATCAATTTGATCATTAAGTGGCTAAAATTGGCTTAAAGAGCCGATTTGGTGGTTTATACGATGGACATGAGTTCAAAATTGAAAAACGACTAAGTGTAAAAAAATGGAATTTTTCAATGATACAATGCATATCACACAAAAATATTTTTTGTCGGCAATCTAGGGAGTATCGCCAAGAATATTTTTTTTTGGTGATGAAGTGTATACCACCAAGGAAAAATATTTTGGGAAGCAATACATGACAGAAATAAAATATTTTCATGGGTGATAAAAGGAAGATGAAGCTTCACAAAAAACTTAGAAAATTTGGGAATTTGGGAAAAAGGTGCATATCAGCCAAAAGATAAATTTGTGGCTCGATATGTCGGCAAAAAGATAAACTTTTAGCATGATATGGTGGCCAAAAGATAATTTTTTGGCTTGATACATTAGACAAAAGAAAAAAATTTGGCTCGAAACATCAGGCAAAAGATAAATTTTTGGCCCAATAAGTCGACCACAAAGATAAATTATCTCAGTGATATATCATGTCGAAGAAAAATTATCTCAACGACATATCATGCTAAAGATAAATTATCTCGACAATACAAGAGATGGGTGTCGCTTGGTCACGAGGAAAGAAAATAAATCTTGAAAATGAAGAAATTTTTTCTCGAGGAAAGATAAAATTTTAGAGCGATACATCACCGACAAAGAAAATAATTCATGGTGATATGTCACCAAAAGAAAAAAGAAGATGGCGAATAAGGAAGGACTTAGAATTTTTTTGGGAAGACTTGAAAAATTTGGGAAAAAGGGGCATGTATCGGCCAAAAGATAATTTTTTGGAGCGATACGCCACCCAAAAGATAAATTATCGGAGTGATGTATCATCTAATAAATATATTCACTACAAGGAGAACACCTTCTAGTAGAGGTTTTTAATGTTACAAAATTTGAAAAAAAAAGTCAGAAAAATCTCCACTACAACCTCCTCTATTGGTCGCAGAGGTTTTAACAGATGTTCCATATAACTAAAAAAAAATGGGTAGACAAAGGTTGCAACGATTTATTTTTTTTTATTTTTTTTTCGGTGCTTTTATTGTCAAAGCACACTGGTACACCATCATAAAACACCTTGGTGCGTACCTAAACACAAAATGCCCAGAACATACCTAAAACCAAAAAACACACTGGTGCACCATTACATAAATGCTCGGTGCGGACATAAAATGCAAATGCACTGGGGCACCATTACATTAAATGTCATGGTGCACAAATAAGATGAAAACATGTTGGTTCGTCATTGCATTATTGCCTCGGTGCATACCTATGACGCAAACACACCGAGGTAGTTATGGTTATTACACCCTGGATTCCCATTTTGTTGTATGCAACTCTAGTGTGCTTGTATTTTATGTCTGTCCCAGTGCTTGTATAATTTGTACGTTTCGATGCCTATATTAAATATAATGCACTGATGTATTTAAGTTTTTTAAAGCATCGGTGTTGTGATTATATTTAAAAAACTAATACGTATTTATCACATGCCCACCATAAAATTTGAAAACGATATATATTATCGCACATTTTATGCACTAGTGCTTTCGCTAATTAATATGTACCGATGATTCAATATGCTTAATATGCACTAATGTGTATAACCCCTTAAAAAACATTGATTTCTATATTATTTCAAAGATCATTTTATGAGTTCATAAAAATGCATCGATACATATATATTTTAATTAATTGTTTTTTTTACAAATATTTTTTTATAATAATATTGTTTTTTATATCTCTATTATTGCATTTTGATATAATGATTGCATTAATGCCTTATCCAACGAATTACACCTCGGTTATTTGCAACAATGTAAATAATTCACATATTAATTAATCAACAACGCAACATTTGACAATGCAATAAAATAACAAACCCATTTTATTATATATGAATAAGATACCCATGGTCATATAAAATTGGACAACGTAAAGGTCCACAATAATTAAAATGGAACCAATATGTAAATGTTACAATTATTGGTAACATGACCTCATGTAATTGGGACATTATGTCCACTACATTAAGCAAAAATATCTCTGATTTTTATAGACCGATATTACAAAACATACAACTTGCAGTAACATTCAATTATATTGATTGTCGTGCATCACTTGCACTGTTGTCATTGCTTGAGTTGTGTGCATCCCTTATTTCTTGATCATTTGTAGGCATTATTATACTATGGTTATTTAAACAAATTTTCTCTTGCTCGACTTCTTGTTGACGTTCCAACTGTTCATTTTCCATCTACAAACATAGAAATAAAGTGTAATAAATAAATCTACATTTATAATATAGTAGAATATACATGATTGCATAAATCAAAAAGCGTACCATAGCAACGAGTGAGTTATAAACCATACACATCGTTTCAAAGCCTTGCCTCATGCAGGTTATCACAAGATTTTTTGTTGGCTCCTCTCCATACTTTGTTTCATGCATGTTTAATACACTAGACAAAGCATAGTCGATATAATTAATATAAAGGTTTCTTGTTGTTCCATTAATTATAAAACAAGGGAAGTTAAACAACATAGCTACTTACAAATTGTTCAATCAAACCTTGATACTTCAACATATACTCACAACCCTTAGTTAACCCAATGTTGATCAATTATTCGGTTGGCTCTTCTTTGTATGCCAACACCTATTATAAGACATCCATGGATTATTGTAAATTAATTATTTAAATATAAAGATCACAATAAATATGAAAACTTAAGTAACGCTGAAAACGTAAGCAATCACAAACTTTGCACTCAACCCTTTTTTTCCTTGTCGTCTTGTATTATGTGTTGATTAGGGTTCCATTTTGTTTTCTTTTCTGCAACATAACAATTGAAAAATAATATTTAACATGATAAATAAATTTGATGTACATAAAAGAATAAATGAATGATCACATACCTCGGATGCACATTGTTGTTGGGATGCTCCTTTTGTGATGAAATTATGTTCATTTCTTTTACCATCTCCTTGTACACTCTTTTGGACATCCCTACTGGCATGTATTGGATTTCCCCTCATTTATTAGTTGGAATTTTCATAATCTTCCCAAAAAACAAAAAAAACACAATATTTTTTTCTTAAATGGACATGAAAGTAAACATAGCAAAACAAATTAATTTGGTAATTATTGGAACACGTTATAGAAAAACATGTTTAGTAATAATACATTTTATATGATTCGTTTTTTCTATTGTAAGTTTTTTCTATTGCAAGTCTCATGGGTCTCATGGACCATGGCTCCATAAACGCTTCTTGTAGTGTATGTATAACCTGATTCTTGGAGTCACTGGATTGATTTTTGTATTGTAAGTGGAAATTACGTCTATATGTTATTTCCACTATATCCCTCAAAGCTATGTAAAATAATTTTCTCATTTCATTAACTTCAAGGACCACTCCAGATGAACTAATGACCAAGCCATCATCATCATCATTTACATCCTTAACAATTTTTTCCCTCTTAGGACAAGATTCAATTCCTTCGTTATTGGTCCCTGCATAACATTAAAACAATGTGAAATCGAGTATTTAAAACTTATTAGTGATTAACGTTAAGAAATTCATTTTTAAAAAAAGTCAAAGAAAAAATTAATGTTGATTACCTTTCGATCCACCCATTTCCTCTCTTTGCAACATTTCCATAAAGATTTTACACTCTTTTGCACTAAGATTGCAAACAATCTTATCAAGTTTCTTCAAGTTTTTGCTCTGCATGACATGCATTAACCAATACATATCATTAATTTAAACTTACAAATATTTCAAATATATTAACTTTTTAATAAAACTTAAAGAACTTATCTCCCTCTCTTCTTGGGATAAGCTACCATTGCACTCACTACAATAAGACGTTTTCTTTGAACTTTTATTAGCCATATTGTATTAAAAAAATCAAGAATCATCGGAAATAGAAATTATGAATTTTTTATACAATCTAGTATTTTGGTGTGCTTCATTAAATAGAACACATCGAGGCGTAAAATATATACGCACATCAAGGCATCAAACATATACTCGCACCAGTGTGCACTATTAGTCATTGTGCACCGCTAACCCATACACATATGGTATGAAATCAATACTATTTATTTTTTTGACAAAATGATGCTTTTCATAGATAGATGTGCCATGGTGCGCTTTTCTATAAAGTGAACACTGGGTTGATACCTCTTTATAATGCGAACTGGGGTGATTTTCGTATCCATTGTGCACCGCACACCGCAGAAAAGTTTTTTTAAAAAATCACTGACAACGACAGGGTTGACAGGGTTTGAGATCTGATGCAATGAGTGGTACAATTGCAACGGATACCAAATGCCCCATATGCCACTAAATAGACCCTATAAAAATCTATTTCTTAAAAAAACAAACCCTATAAAAATATATTGCTTAAAAAAGGAGGGGAACAATAAAAAACAACAAGAAAGCTAGGACTTCCAATACTGAAGGTAACTATGAAACCCTTATATTTTTTTAACATGCATTGAAAATAGTTTGAATCAAATAGGGAAAGATTGAAATGATTAGTAGAATGCAATCACATACTTGAAATTTCTTCTCCATAGATTTGTATGTGCCCTGATGATCCCTTCCAATTTTGGTTCTTCAAATAAATTCAATCACTCCAAAGTCTTTCGTGGTAAATCTCTCTTCCACAAATCTACCCTCTAAATTCTGCCAAAAAAATGAAATAATGAATAGTGTTTTAATTTATAAACAAATACGTTTTGAAGAATAATTTTTCCTCTATTTTTTTGCTATGTTTTTTCAATTTGTATGTAAAAACACTTATTAAACTATATGTTTTAAAAATTAAATTTGTTGTCAAATCAGTGTGCCTCACCAATTCATGCGTACCGATGCATATATAGTAAATAATGCACCGATACTCAGACTGTTCGTTAGATATCATTAATACAAAATCTTGATTTCTCCTTCATCAACATCGTGAGCCAACATTCTAATCATCAGGTGTTGCAGCAGTCATATCACAATAGGACTGGTGGCGTCTGCTGTAACAGCTTCCGAGATTAACAGGTTTCTGTCGTAGCAGTTGTGTAACAGCTTCCAAAATTGATGGGCATCCGTTGCAGAAGTCCTGTAATAGCTTCCAGAAATTGCGCATAGCTGTGACAGTAGCGAGTTTCTCGAAGTGGGTTGTTCTAACACTTTGATCATTAGTTAAATTATTTCATGGGTAAAATAT
>CBVK0100681779.1:0-17129 GCA_900067695.1 Picea abies
GGGTCTCCACCGGTATATGAGGTGTAGCTTGCAGATTTTGGGGGTCGTTGGCCAGGTCCGAACGACGACCATTTGTTATGAGGAAAATCTCTCTATGGCCAGGGGTAAACCAAAATAGATGGAAATGAATGTAGAAATCAACTCTAATCTCAAGTATTCTATATAAACAAATATGCTAGAAAGAAAAGATAAAAGGCCTACCTCGTCCAGACGTTCGATGAAGTCAACCGTTGAGCACTTGACTCAAAGAAATACACCTGCAACTTGTCCTCAATAACCAAGAAACACAAGCATATGGTGATAATATATAATGTTAGCACATTCAATAGAATATTCCATCAACATTCATAACAAATACGCCCATGGAATAACGATTCAAATATTTGCAAGACATTAATTGTATGAGAAAATTGTATTTCTATTAAAATGTAATCAACAAAAATGAATGAATTACATACTTCTGTGTCGGCACGGTTCAGAACTGAGAAACTAAGTCCCTTCCAGCTGGGCCTCCACCAAAGGAAAGATCATATAAGAGAGACAATGAGGTTCTCAATCAAGTAGGTAAGAGCTTGGGGGGCTGAACAATGTGTTCAGACTTAAAAGGATAAAGGGATGCAGACTTAATATGAAGTGAATAATTTCTCCATAGTAACTTTGCTCTCAAAGTTGAATTCTTCTCCTCTTTTCCATAGCTCGGATTTGGCCCATTTATAGCCTTCAAGTGGAACTAAAGGGCCGAGTCAAAATGTTTCTAGTATATGGAAGGTCAAGGATCATGGATCTCATGATGTGACATGGAAACCCGACACCATTTTTAATTTTGAGCACAAAACCGGATGTACGTAGGCTGTAGCGGTGCAACCTGCATCTACACCTGTTGTACAATAGGTAGGGTGCATATATGTGGAAAAATAATGTTTTTAGATCTGGGATTTTCAAAAAGGGACTTCAAGTTTGCATAGGGAAATGGAATAAGGCCTTCTGAGAAAATTGCATAGGGTGAGGCAAATCTTGCTATAATAGATGCCCCCTAATGTGAGGTCAGAGGAGTATCTATGATGGTCGAAATACATTATAATACCCAGAAGTGGAGTAATCGAGACCCAGCTAGACCAACTAGTTGCTCATGAGAATATTACAATCTATATTGACATTGCACACATGGCTTCCAATTGAATTACACTGCAGATCCATGTGAAAATATACCAAATAGATGTCCATGGCCATGAATAGGAAATACAAAGGTGGCTAAATGCCAGAGGCTTTCATAGTCATGAACAAGGCCTAGTAAAACCAGTGTCAAAATCAATATGAAGATATATATATATACAATGGGGTACAATATGATCTCCCATGGTCATTGAAGTCACATAGGTACTGGTCCAATGAAAGGTAGAAACAACTCAGGAAAGCTGTGACTATGAACTGATGTCTTAAAGTATTCTACACGATCCACCAAATGTGCAAGTCTACATTGTGTGAATAAAGGAGTTGAGGTCGAACAAAATGAGACATCGTTTGATTACCTATCATTAAGGTATACCGTTAACAAACACGAGAAAGCCTATCGATAATGAAAGTAGGTATCAAGTCACCGAGTACATTCTTAAAACTGTGAATAAAGGTGTCGAGGTCGAACACTTGAAGAATCCATAAATCAAGAGACATTGATGCATTCCCAACTATTGATGGAGGGAGAACTTGCCACTAATGATTGCAATCCTCGAGGTACTCATAGGACTCTAGGTCTGATTTCCAGAATAGATGGGCTGAAGTTGATGGAAGGAGACCCATAGAGAGGAGAGCATTGATGAATCTCTCATCATTAAGCACGAGGTATAAAGCGGGAGCTTGATGATTTGGAGGAAATCGGATGAAGAACATGTTCACAAACCAACGACCTTTTGCATCTTTTGCTTGTACCAGATGCAAGTGGTACATGAAAAAGACCCTCTGAATAACATCCAATAAGGAAAATTTTTGACAAAGGAGAGGAAACCACCAATAAGGCTAATGCCATCCAAGACAGTGCATGAATCCCAATGTGTGAATAGATGTCTTGTCGTCGAACATAAGGGAAACCACCCAGTCAGCGACCAATGATGAAAATTCGATTGTTGGGTTCAAGGTTACCTACCAATGATGAAAGTAGGACCAAGGTGCACGATAGGACTACAAATTCATGTAATTCTGAGACATATCGAGGGTATGGCTAACATGCAAAGTCAAGAGTTCTAAGGAATGACCGGCAGAGGTTGATAAACATCCTTTGAACAAGAACATGAGACATATGGAAGACTTTGGCAGCATAGACTCAATGATGAAACTTTGTGATGCAAGAGGCACCAATAAAACTCTCCATAGGGAATGGAAAAGTAACCAGTCGGGGGATTAAATCTAAGTAACAAGCTCAACTTCCTAAGGTCATGCTAAGCCCAAAATTTTGATAACAAGTGGACTCAAAAGTTTGTGCTATGTTCAAAGGAGACACGACTACTGCCAACATGAGATAATATTCTTTTCCCTCCCATCTTTTTTTTTGTTTTTTCATAGTCAAATGAATGATATGATATAGAGGAGGAAACGAGTGTCACGAGTAAGAAAATAGTTCCAACAGTGGAAGATACCTATGCTTAATGAAAGGAGGTGCATGAAAGATATGGACACTTGGGGGAGTGTTTCCTCTTGGGGTATAGGGTTTTCAAGATACAAAGGATATAACCAAATCTCTGCTTGGATAATGATGTAAAATACTGAGTTGATAGGATTATAATGCAAAAGTGAGAACCAGAAATAGGCTTAATACTGAAAGCAAGAGAATGAGATGTCATTACAACTTAACTCCAAAGAATGTCCTTTTTCATAAATTTAGTCCCCTAGGCCCGAAAAAGTATAAAGCAATACCTAGGTTAACTCTTCTAGCCACTAGTGACTAGAGTATTCATTTTTCTAAATTAGTCTACTTGGTCCAAAAAGGGGTTAAACTTGCACCAAATAGATATCCTTTCAAATCCAATTTACGAGTGTGAAAGAGACAAGTTCACTCGACAATATTTTCGCTTTTTGAGAGAGTAGGAAAAGAGCTTAAATAAGACTCGAGAATGTTTTTCTAAGCAACATATGATGGGGGAGGCTAGGGCTCCTGTGTAAGGCTTTTGTTGAAATTTAGCAGCTCACAGATAGCTGACACAAGCTTGGAAAAACCCAAATATTTCCAAGTCAAGGAGGATAAAATACTTGCAGAGGTTACCTTATCTACAATATATAGAAGAATGAGGATAAAATACTTGCAGAGGTTACCTTATCTACAATATATAGAAGAATGTCCCTTATCTCAAAGGGTGTAGAATAAGGAAGTCGAGGCTCTACAATATCATTCTAATAAAAGGAAACCAACCTAGGACTTGGAGGGAGTGTACTTAAAGAGAGTGGCATGCTCCCTTGTTCAGAAGGTACAGGACTAAAAATGCTAAGGACATGGTCGAAAGACACATCACCCCCCAAAAAAGAGTGGGATTGATGAAAGATTTCATCGGCAATGTCACTTCCTTTGAATTGTCACTCTCTAAGAGAAGAGTGGGATCAACCAAATATTGCATCGACATGACCACTTCTTTAACTATTGGTTGAGAAGGATGCAAGAAAACATGGTCTAGAGACACATCACCCCCAAAACTAGGAGTGGTATCTATCGAATAATGCATCAACACNNNNCCCCAAAACTAGGAGTGGTATCTATCGAATAATGCATCAACACGACCACTGGTTGAACATGATGTGAGACAACAAGGTCAATAGATGAATCACCTCCTAAAATAAAAGTGGTGTCAACCGAATATTGCAATAGCATGACTGTTGTATCAACCAAAGAAGATTGGGAAACCAAATATGACTCAGAACCCAAAGGGCCCCCAAGAAGGGACCACGATTCTTGTACCATAGTAGTAGCAGGGAACAAATGAGTAAGGTGATCTCGATTACGAATCCTACAAATGAAATTGAGATTACATCTTACATGTCTAGGATTTTCAATCATATGAATACCCCTATCATGACTTACAGTGGCTGGTGAAATGCTCCCAGCATGACTTGCAGAGGCTAGTATCAAATCTCCAACATGACTCTATCAATTTATATATATTCTCTAGTTCATAAGCATGGTCTTCTTCTCTGATAGGTTTTGTGTATCTACGACCTTCATCAGGATCAAGAGGTGCGATGACCCTAAGGCCATCACCTTCAAATGTCATTCTTCTTTTCTTTAGGTCAACAACAGTCGAATTGTTGAAAACCCAATCATTTCCTAACAACGCAAGATAAGGACATCTATCATCAACTATCTCAATCACTTCGAAGTCTGAAAACGTCCTTACCCTGTTGATGTCCATAGGGACATGATCCAGTCTCCCAAAGGGGCTTACTGCCTACTAATTAGCCATCCTGAGCCTGATACGAGAGTAAATCAACTTAGGTTTTCCCATCAGTGCCCAAGTCTGCTTCGTCATAACATTGACTTCTGATCCCAAGTCGAGGACCACATAATCTATGTCATAGTCTCCAATCTGAGAATTAAGGTGTAGTTCCTTGCTTGTCCTTCTCTTTCTAGATACTTGATGTACTGCTTTATTCAACAGAGACTCTACCCTTCCAACCTCATACTATCTGATCAAGTGTTGTATTTCTTTCACAACTCTTTCATCCTTAATCAAATCAATGCAAGTACATAAGAATTCCATAAGATTGCTTACCTCTTTTCCTTCTCCTAGCGAGGCAGACTGGTCGAATGCCAGAGGCATTCCACATTCTCTCACTTATGTTTGTGTCTTAGATGAAGAGGCCTATTCTCTTCCAAATTCTCTTCTTGCCTCTTCGAACGTCTTCTTTTCCTTCCTTGGATCAAACAATTGTGTCTTCTCTACAACCCTTCTAACCCTTGATCCCTCTGTGGTCTTTTCTGGAGTCACCCTTTCTTCTCCTGTAACAGCACCTCCTCTAGTGATAACAACGACTCTAGGATCCTCTCCACGAGGTTCTGCTGATATTAATTGTACTTGTTGGTTTCCTCCTCGTCTCTCCTGAATTTTCGTCAGCAATACTAGACAATCTTAAATAACATGTTCAAATGAGTTGCAATAGTTGCAAGTGGTACAAGGGTTATGACAATCCCTTGCCAAGTGACCTGGCTGGGCGTAGTTATAACAAATGATCTAACATCTACCTCGAGACATGCCTCCTCCTTGTCCTCTTCCTTTGAATCCACCACGAGGGTTGAAGTTTCCTCTTCCTGGGGAATTAAATTGTGTATCATTTCCCTAATGTTGTATCTCTCCTTGAATCCTATATGTATCTCTTGACCTTTCATGCAAGAGGTCATAAGCCCTACATTCCTTCTCATCATGCACGCATATTTAAAGAATGCGCAGTAAAGATTGGTAGGTGTCTGGACATATTTTTTCATGTAATAACATTCACTAGGGCAATGTATATTTCTACATACCTCACACCAGGATAGAGTAACCTGCTTTAAAGGGATCGGAGCTCCAGAGGCCAAGTACTCATTAAATAAGGGACGGTGCTCCTTATCATGGCCCTTTGACTCACATTTGATACACCATATGTCTTCTCTTTTATCTTTTCCCTTTTCTTTCTTCATATCTTCGACCTACAGAGACAAGCTAGTTAGCTGACTCAAAATTTGACTCATACCTAAGTTGTATTCTCCAATAGGGGTTGATTATAGTTTCATGGAAATATCTAGTGCCTCACCCTGTGAAGCGACCTTCTGTTGCATCAGAGGAACTTTGATGTGTGGTAATAGGGAATCAATGAACCATTCCTTATTCTTCTCGTCTGGAATCTAAAATCTCAAGTGGCCTGTCAAGGTCTTAAACCTCTAATCAAAATCCAAAAAAGGTTCAACTACTCTCTGCTTGATTTCTTTCAGTTCTGTAATTCACTTCGACTCCGAATTGGGTTTCTTTAATTATTCACTCAACGCAATCTTGATAGCGTTCAGTGGTTTAGGCTGTACAGTTCCTTTAACAAACTTCATGTACCAACTCAGTGCACGGTCTCTCAAGGTAGTACTAAACTAAGCTCTCTTAACAACTTCATCATTGAATTACTTAATACTCCAGACATCTTCACATAAGAACCCGTGTTGATCAAGATTTTCAGATCCATCTCCTCTAAAGATAGGTAATCTCATTTGATATGCCATATATTCCTAGGTTTCTTGAATGAGTATGTATTGAACTGCTGGTAATAGTTCTCTGATAACTCTGACTACTCTGGTTACTTAATGTTGCTAAAACAACATGAGGAGTAGTAGTACTTAATTCGACAGTAGGCACAGTCCCTGAAGTTACTGATTCTTCTCGGTGAGATTATTCAGTCTTCCCTTCCTCTTCAGTGAGGACTATGAATACTCTTTGTTCAATAAATCTTCTTCTTCTCCACTGTAGAACCCTTTGTCCTGTGCTAGTGGTTCGTGATTCTTCTCAAACAGGTTCACCAGAGGGACCTCCCTGAATGATCTCCCACTGCGCGTGTGTCCAACCTATGTGTCATTGTCATTTTTGGAGTTCTTGAACATTAGCTTTTCAATTCTACCGATTACTACATCTTCAATATGTTCTTCTCATGCAATAAAATCTTGATCTTCAACTTCAAAAAGTGTAAAATTTTTCCTCTAGGTCCCTTAAAGAAATATCTATCGGCTTGGCTATATGACTCTAATCTATCAATAGAAAACTCATTAATGTACCCTCCAATAGTGTTATCAAACCAGTGATATACTACTCTTGACATGACATTATCAACTCTCTTGACCTTCTTGATCAACGTTGACGTCCAAACCACATATGGTCTAGATATGATTTCAAACTGGGTATCTGCTAATCTAGATAACCACTTGTATAGCTCCTTATAAACTCCTCCAAAGAAAATATCATGTATATCAGTAAAGATATACCTTCCCAACCAATCCTCTGTACTAATTCTATGGTTCTTGTTATGAGATTCAACGAAGTCCTTCTCTTGTTCTTATATCCACTTATGAATTTATGTCTTCGATGGGAACCACCTTGACATTCCCTCAAGAATATCCCGGTCCCAACAATGGAACCATTTGTTGTCACAGGGGAATACCTAAGGTTCAACTCTAGCAGTGCACTAGAAAGCCCTAACTACTGGTCCTTTCGGCAACACCTGTGAAGTAGATGGAGTCTCACCTGAAGTAGCAATAGGGGGTTGCACGACACAGATGTCTACAACCAGAGGAAATGCAGAGTGGATACAGGGAAACGACACAAAACAATCTAGTTATTCTTTATCTCTCTTAAGCCTACTTTGCAAGTTATATCTTAGATCTAACATAATAATGCAATAACAATATATCAGATAGAAAATAACACGACATCAATCACACATAACAACAAGTTATATGTGGTTCACCCTCTCCCTAGGGATACATCCACACAACTACATTTCTTGATAAATTATATGAAAACATACAGTTCTATCTTCTCACTTAGCTTACATATCTCTCTCTCTTTCTCTTCTTCTCTCCCCTCCCTGCACACCCAACTACAGGGTTGATCTTCGCACTTAGCTGAAGATCTTATAATACAAGAATACTCTTACAACACAATACTTCTCTCACACAACAACGATAATCATGATTCTCAACCTTAGCCTTCACCTTCACCAACCCTCCCGACTCTTTTTGGGATTTATTTATACATTACAATGACTCTCCGACAACCTTAGACCGAAGACTAATTGTCAAAACTCTAAATACCAAAACCCTAGGTCCCACGCAACCCATATCTTAAGGGCTTTGCTAGCCTATTCTTCCATCTTTTCCATGAGGTGATCCAAAGCATCCATTGGTGGATTTTTTCGCTTGCTGAGTTTTCCAAGATCCATCTTCTTTGTTGATATTTCTTCCTTGATCTTCTCTTTCAACGAATCACTTTCTCTTAATTCACTCGTTCTTTTCTTCTTCTTTGACCACTTCAACCCATTCTCAGTTAATGTGCCTTCCACTCAGTTCATACTTCACTCTTCTTCCTTAATCTTTTCTTCCTTCCATAACCAAGAGCCAACATAATGTTGGGTATTAGGAGGAGCTATTCTCGATTCAACCAATTATATCTTTCAGAGAAAACCCAAGTTTTGGTGACCTCATTTGTTTTATATAAATATGGGGAGTGATCAATTTGATTTCCTTATCGATCTCTTACTTTAGATCCAAGGTATCATGATTGTGACGATAAAGCCTCATTCTCCATAGTTTTATATACATATTAGTTGATAGTCAAATATTCATGATCATCCTTTTCACTATCAGAAGATTCTCCTTCTTTATCGAAGGAATTGTCCTCATTTCTTTGCTCACCTCCCAGATTCAAAATATTTACTTTTCCATTGCTATAATTTCTCCTTTCCATGCCAATATTTTAGGCATAATCTAGGGAGGAATATTGGATAGAGCTTCAAGGTTAGGTAATCATACGATTGATAACTCAGGTGATGATTGATATATGGTAAGTGTGATGATTCTCTAAATAATAGATAGGTATTCCCATTGGTAAGGGATAGACTTTCTTGGTATTCAAATTCACTCTTATTAGGGGAGGAATTTATTCAGTAATGACACCAAATAAATGGGTGAGGTAACCCCATTCCCCATTACCACGATTAGGATATTATAAATAGATACAACTATTTAAACATTCATACATATTACCGGATGTTGTCCTCAACTCTTCCATCTTGCCTATTCTAGTGGTTTTATTCCCTCCCCACATTGAGAAGAAAAAGAAAATCCCCCAGGGGTGAACTACACTCTTTCATTCATCCACTATGTTAAATCCTCTACCAATGTCAAAGTGTCAGTCATTCATCCATGTCACTTTTCTCCTTGCATCCAGTTCTAGGGACTCAGTTTCAAGAACTTTGTTTCTTATTATTCACTAAGATTATTTAATTTTCCCTAATGAAGTATGGAGTTAATCAAATATTACTAGAAGTGATCTTCTAACCTCTAGGATCGGTACATAGGAGATATTTTAAGCTTCACTTCATCATCGATATTTGGAGAGGGGAGAGTCGCATTGATGAGGGGACTAGAAACTAGTATAATGTAGATGTAATTAACTAGAAAAATAGGGCTATGGATTTAGGATGAGAAGTTGGATTTGATTATGGGATATCCATTGAAAAAAAATTGAAACAAGAAGGCCTCAAAATCATGAATGACATTATATATGTTTACAAACTTCCAACATTAATAATTCATGCAGATAAAGGTCCTCGAAGTGAATTAGTATTTAAATTTCTCAATTAAGGTTCCTTTGTGACTCACCCACAACAACCCATTCATAATATCTCTTGAAGGAGATATTCTGAGTGGGTTCCCCTCGTACTGAATTTTGTTTACAAGGTACTATATTACTATGCACACAGAAAGGAATTGGCATAGGGGAATTGTTCTTTTTTATATACATTCTGAAAGTCCTCTCTTTTACTAATATTTACATTTTGAAATTGAGTGTTTACTCTCTTTTCTACACTCATCATTATTTTCTCAATCTTCATAATCTTATTCAGATTAATAGCATCGCCCATTTTTATTATTTTCCGTTTTGGAGTAATATTTCTCATGACCAATTTCCAACTCCAATAAACACAGTCTGATGGACCACATTTGTAACTTTTCCATATATTAATTAACACTTCAATCGATCATCAGTACAAAGATAAACATGTGAATGTCGAAACATTATACCTACATGATGACATCCTTATGACTTGGCCGATGTCAATTGGTCCATGTTATTTTAAAACACATATTCATCCATGATTTTATTTTTTGTTTTCTCGAAGAAAGAAATTTCCCGAGGAAGGGAATATTCTTTGATAGCCTTCCTATCAGAACCGCAAAACCTCCCCAATCTCTTGAACATCAATTGATAAGATCTGAATACACTCCCCTAACCTTTTTCAAACTTTTAGTTTCGGCACAAGAATCGAGATTGAACATGAATATTATTTAATGCTCTCATTTCAGAGTGTGAATAAAAGGATCAATTGTTTCACTCTAATAGAATCAACTCTGAAAGACTATTCCACAACCCTTTGTGCTCCTAGTACTTTGACACAAAATTCAATATAAGGAGGGAATATTCTTTGATGCTTCGTCATCAGAGTGCGATTACAATGGTAAGTTTTTTCCCCAAAAGAAATGAATCTGAAAGCTCATTTAACCATTTGCACCCTTCACCTTTCAGCATGAAAATCAATTCCTAAAAGGAATATTCTTTGATTCCTTTTATTCATAGTTATAAAATTTCCTGATTCTGATGAGCTCCGAATAGGAAGATCTGACGACCCGCAGTCAATCCCTCACAATCTTACACCATCGACACACAAACCAATGCTTAAAAGGAATATTCTTTGATTCCTTCTCTTAAGAGAAAAACTAATCCATCACTATTCCTCCTCCAATAACAACAACTTCGAAAGACCATAGTTTCAAATTTTCACCCCTTTTCGATTCTGATACACAGATTTGGGAAATCTAGGCTTTCTAATCACATTAATGGTGAAATGACGCATTGGTTTTGAACTGGTCATAGTACAATGAACATTCAATTTGTGAATTAAGATAATTAAATGCCTATATTATGATCATGAAACCCTCATTGAGATAATATATGTTCGTCATATGATAAGCAATCGCTCCGTTCTGCAATAATCATCTCTTAAACTCCCTAGAAGAATTGTTTTCACTATAATCAAAGGTTTCATGTTGTTTTGAATTATTTTATTGGATTATTTTTCGTTATTCAGATAACTGATGATTATTATAGTAATTACAGGATACAAACAACAAGCTATGGTGAGTCAAACAACTATAAGATCTAGGAATTTGGCACCTTTTGCTTCAACTTCTACACCTAAATATTCTTCCCTCCAGAAAAGGTTTCAGTGACAGATATGACCTACCACAACAAAGAAGATAATTCCATGAGATATGAAGAGATATTCAGGATATTCAATATTGGATATTTTCCTCCCAATGATGAAGACATCGAAGTGTATCAGAACATCCAAAAGAGAGTAATTAATTTGGTAGTTGCATGGCCTACATTATTCCCTTACAATGAAGCAACCCACTCATGTTTTGAGCATTTTGACCCTAGCCCTACCACAATTGTAAATAAATCTGGACGAAAGATAACATCTCTGCGCATTGAACATGTTAGTACAAGATATCACCTTCCTGGACCTACATACCCCCTTAATGAACCTTTCCTAAAAGGGTTTGGTCAAAACAAAAAAAGGCCCAATCAAGTTAATGAAGAACTGCTTGGTAGACGAGGACAAAAGTTTCAAGCAAGGGAAGAAGATTATCTCTACACAAGAGTTAAAGGAACCCTACAAAATTTTGATAGTGATGCTTAACCGATTATACGATGAAAATAAGTGCACACATTTTTAGAAAATTTTGTTACCTATGTCCCATATCATTGTGAAGACATGACAAGTGTTCAACTGGGAAGAAATATTGACTTTCAACATATGTCTCAATGTAAAAAGTGTACCAGGTATGAAAGAGCCTTGTTTCTACATGTCTGCTTATTTAATTGATGCCATATGTTCATGAATCCTATTTCCTAACCTTGGTTGGAATTGGGGCCAAGATCATCCCCCTTTCCATGTGTATTGATCTGAGTTGTGGTACATAAAATAAAAGAGTCATTTCTATAACATATGTGATCATTTACTCTCCCCTCTTTACACTATCATTTTTTGGTTCCCAAGGTATATAATTTCAATTGAAGCTAGAATGGGGATGAAAGGGATAGTTGACTAGTACCTAGGGAAGAGTTACACCTATGTCAGAGTATATGGAACTATAGGAGCCCCTCATATTTTTCCATATTTCATCCTAGATCACCTTTTAATGAGAGAAATATCCCATCAAACCATCAAAATAGGGGTTACCTCCTTTCTCATGAGAAATAGTAAAAAGATTTGGCCTCTATTTCCTATTCAGATAGAAAAATATAGTATATTAAATGGGAAACATGCCAGAAAAGAAGCATAGTCTCTACAAGATTTATTTTTATACCTGGGAAGTGCAAAAGAACATGACCCGCATAAGTTAGCAGTGAGCCATGTTAGAGCTATGGTTCTTAATCATTTTAATATTCATGTTGTAGATTTTTATGAATACAGGTTGAAAGAGTTATATTTTATGAAGAGGTATTACATAAATTGCTTGATGATGCTACCAGGAAAGAAATCCAAGTTTAACAAGAAGAAATGAAGAAGTTTCATTAAAACCAATTTCTAATATTGTTGAAAGAGGATCAAAATAAATCAATCACCAAAGAGCAAGAGAAGATCAAGAAAGCTGAGGAATTGGAGGAGAAGAGGTTGAAAGTCAATGTTGAGTATCATAGAAGACAAGCCGAGGTAGAAGCTAAAAGGAAAGATGAAAAGGTCGAGGAATTGAGAAAAAGGAGTGAAAAAGAAGTAGCTAAAGTAGAGGCCAAAATACTTGCTGAAGAAGATGAGGCCCAAAAAAGCTAAAATGAAAGGGAAAATACTTGCTGAAGAAGATGAGGCCCAAAAAAGCTAAAATGAAAGGGAAGCAGCTGAAGCAGAAGCTAAAACAAAGGAAGATGAACAATTGGAGAAACATAAGCAAAATTAAGTCTGCAGGGGTGTGGTCTAGTGTCCAGCGAACATGTTGTTAAGGCATTCGTGCTGCTAAGAAGGTCATGATTTAAAACCTCATCTTATCTGGAGGCTAGGCTTGCAGAATGTGTGGTTATCCCTAGGGTTTATAAGGAAGTCGACGGGATTCAACCCCGTGTTACGCGAGCCAGATACCATCGTCGTTACCGATTCCCTTAGATACAAAAAAAAACATAAGAAAAAATAATTAAGTAAAACCCCAGGCATCCCATCGACTCCTAATTTGGTCATGGTGAACATTTCACCCCATGAATACACCCTCCTTAATTCCATTCTAGGTAATACCACCTTTTCTTCACAAAATATGAGTTTTGAAGGTGGCGTAGTGGTTGTTGGAGATTATTATTACGATGACAAGATGAAGAGAATTGAAAAAATTTTAAACAAGGGAAAATGGGAGAGTCTACTAATTCTAGGTCATCTATAGGGAGATTTGTGGAATGGAAATATGGGCCTGACCCAGAGGAAAATGTTGTACAAGCACCTTCTCCTCTCCATGCATTTGTAGGATTAAATGCTTCATCTTTTCTTGGGGTTACCAATGCCTTAAGTACAACATGAAACAAAATCATTCAGCTGGAAATATAATTGAAGAAATAGAATGATGACATCTCTGCAGAGTTCCTAAAATATGTTGAGAAAAAGGACAAACAACATTAAGAAGAAATTCATAAGACTGTGTGGGATGTAAGGGATGAGCTCATGTCATAATTTGAAAGAGCCACCAAAGTTGTTGATCACCTCAAGACAAAGGAACTCAAAATAGTGTTGCAAATCTAGAAGGATGAATTGAATGTTGAATTTAATCAGAGATCATAGCCATAACGGAACACCCATTTAGAAGACTTGGAATCTACAAAGGTAAATCTTTGTGAAGAAATTGAGCAGATCAAGAGGGAACATGCAAAGGAGATATCTCATTTGCAAACTACGCTAGATGAAGCCAAAATGTCTGTTGAAAAACAAAGCCTTTAGATAAAGGGATTAGAACAAGACAATGAAAAGCTTAAAGAAGTTCTGGAGGAGAGCAAGGAAAAGAATCTAGCCTTAGACACAATCAATGCACATGGATTAGACCTAAAAACAATCTTAGGCTTGAGAAGAAAGAATTTTTATGCCTTCTAAATGATATGTAGACCATTCAGGATGATCAATTGCGGCTTGAAGACCAAATTGTTGAAATCATGGATTAATACCAAAAGGAAAATGATGCATTTTATGGGATTGTCAATTGACAATGAGTATATAAAAATCCCCCAGCTACATTGCCATGTTATTCTAGAAAGGAAAGGATAAAATACCAAGTATTCTATGATACTTGGAAGCCTCTATTAAAATATGTCCAAGCCATCGAAAATACAACATATGAGACATACAAATGACTATGGAATAGTTGTGATGATCTTTTAGAAGAATTCAAGATGCAGGTGATGCCCCCCATAGATGAATCAATACCTGTCAAAATCAGGACAAATGAGGTGGAGAAGCACAGGGAAACTAATAGGGTGAACATTGAGAATTTAAATAAGGTAAATAAAGACTCTCTTGAAGAGTATCTATTGGTACCTATCAAACTCATCACTATGGCCCGAGACTTTATCAAACACAAAATACAAGAATTAAAACAAGAAGTTTCCATCGAGGTTTGTGACAGTGAATTGGATGTTGAAAAGATGCAGTCAGAGAAGTTACAAAAGGTCATGGATAATTATTCACTCTGGAAGGAATATTTGGACCTTATGCAGATGCAAAAGAACCCATGATGATCTCGATTTTCATAACTACTCCAATTGTCCCATCCTTTCTTTTTGTAATCTTGATAAGAAGAAGGAATGCAAAGAGTCACTTTTGTAAACTATTTTTTTTATATGATTGAATCTGATTAATGTAAATAATCATCGAATAGTTATAAAAGGAATGACTGTAAATGAGAAGAGGATTTTGGACTCGAATTGTAGAAGAACAATACTAGTATTGTATGTGAATTTGAACAAGAGAGATTTTAAAATTTTTGGTACAAATGTGTATGAATAAAACCATTATGTTTATGCATGTTTATTTTTGTGAATGTGTGGATTTTAGTTTAATGAACTAATTATAGACTATTTTCCGTATCTCCACAATTGCCATTATTTTCATTTTAAGAGCAATGCCAATATAATAAGTTGGTGAATCAATTACTCATAGCTAACCCATTGTATTGTTAAGTTTTCATATTCCTTGCTTTATGAATTATTTATGTGCAAGTGATAAAATGTTTAACTGCACTTATTTTTTTATAGATTGATCCTAATCAACATAGGATAGAATAGAATAGGAATGCATCTTAGGACAATGAATAATCATTTTAGTTTAGATTAGTTCTTTAGAATTTTAATTCATCTCAGAACATTCTGTTCTCATATTCATATTTAGATAATTAGTTAGATTGGCAACCATGCCAATATTCTAGTTGGAAACATTATCCCAAACAAGAGTGGGTCTGATTGGGACCTTCCATATGGAGTTCTCCCTTACCTGCTTGAACAGGTCTTTCAGTACCATCAACAGGATCTAGGGAATATGTCCTGAGAAAATGTTTTCTCTAGGGTTTCCACATTCAAGTTAATCTTTGCAGTTCGAAAAATCCACTATTGTATTTTAATAATTTCATGGATATATTTGTGCCTAGAATAGCTACAAATATAGGGACCATGGAAACTCAATACAATGTTAAGGATAGGGATTCAAGGAATGGAAGAAGGTTTATAGAATTTATTTGAAGAATTGTTGTGGAAAATATGAGGAATGGTAAAAGGTTCATAAATTGATATACATCGAGCATGATCCATAAGAGAGTTACTAGATATATGAAGTGAGTATTTCCAAGTCCTCAAAGTTGGGCATGGTGTTCAAGGGAGATATCATAATTTATCCGTTCTTCTCAAATCATAAGAAGGTCACATTAATGTCCATGTCAAAATTATTATTTTTGTTCATGAGGATGCATTCTTCACATATGTGTGCAAGGACTATTGGTTAACTCATTTTAATTGTTGTATGTTCTAATCACTTTATGGTATATTGATTTTATGCTAATGCAAGTCCTCTATATCCCATATAATTTTTTCCCACTTTATATCATGAATAAAACTTCATATGTTTTTACAAACATGCCTACCACAATATTCTTTTTATCAACTCATGAGGTAAACCTAACTAGCCAATGGTTTGGGGAAGAATCATTAACTTGATCCTATATAATTTACTTAGATATCAAACCTAACTAACTAACTATTTAAACACACACACACACACACAGACATGCCATAATATAATATCCTATTAGCTTAGTCAAAATAATTTAATATTCCTAGTGGTAGGGATAGTGCTAGTGCAAGTGTAATATGACAAGCACTAAGTGCTAGGGAAACTCTCATTTTCCCCTTTAAAACAAAATCTGACCATGATAAATAAAGTACATTTTCAAGTCATTTATGCATTTTCCATGAAATATTTTGGGATCCATGCACCCTAATGGTACTTGCATCACCACCATCACCTATTTCCTCCATCAGTGTTTGCATTGTCCCCTCCACCATCACCAATGCATGATATATATACTAGTGTAAATACCTGATATATATTTTGGTATACATACATATATTTTGCATGGTATACATACATATACACACACACACACACACACACACACACACATTAGGTATTTATGTTATTATATCCTCAATATATATCCTAGGAATTTGTGGTGATGGTGAAGGTAGTGATGCAGGTTATATGCAATGCATCTGACATGGTGCTTATTACATATGCATAGGGCATTGTTAATGTAATCTATCCAAGAATGTCAATGTTTTCTCTTAAAGTGGGGGAGGGGAGGAGAGTCTACATGGTTCTTAGAGCTTGGCATTCGTTGTAGTTGGGAAAGGCATCCCATGAGAGATCTCAGGTTTCTTCTCTCTGAAAGAATACTAATCCATCAACAATATTTTTCAGATCTCGCCTACCTACCATCCATCCTTATGATGTTAAAGTTGAAACACCCTTTTGGTTATATTGTTGTTGGCTTTTCTCCTCTTTGGATACATCGACAACAATCAAATAACTTTTTTAGCACCTAGACACCTTGATTTATTAGAGATGACTTTGAGATTCTCTTCCCTCCTAGAAACCAAGATCATATTCATTCCTTTATTAGCACACCAATATCCCCTTTCCTTCCACCAACGATGACAAAATAGCATTACCAATAGTTCACTCCAACCATAGACAACCAAAAATATAACATTAGTTCTACAAAAAAATGCACAAAAACATAAAGAGACAAATACACAAAACAATACAAGTTTAAT
>CBVK0100681784.1:0-13450 GCA_900067695.1 Picea abies
GTTTGATGCATGATATGGTGCATGGTTGATGCACAGTTTGGTACAGGTGTTGGTGAATTTTTGATGCATGTTTTGGTGCATGGTTGATGCACATATTGGTACAAGTTTTGGTGCATGGTTGATGCATGGGTTGTACATGTGTTGATGCATGATTGATGCATGGTTGATATAGGTTGATATACATGGTTGATGTACATGATTTGGAGATGGTATCCATGTGAGAGGATCTGGTTTGTTGATATTAAGTATCAACAATGGTGACAGGTTGATGATGGTATGTCAATGATAGTGACATGTTGATAGGTTGCAAGTTGATGTGAAAGTGATAGTGACAATGGAAGTGATTGTGGTAGTGAAAATTTGGTCTACATTTATATTTCAGGGAGACAAGATGGGACAAGGAAATGGGGTTGGTGTCGGAGAACACATGGAGTTGGAGCTTCCTTCAGGTTGGAGCCTGAGAATCAGGGGGTTGTAGCCTCCTTCTAGTTGGAGCCAGAGAATTCAGGGAGTTGTAGATTCCTTCAAGTTGGAGCTTGTAAATAGGGTGTCATAGCCTCCTTCCAGTTATAGCTGGAGAATTGGGAAGTTGGTGCTTATAATGAATTTATTATTGACAATATATAAGAAAACATTTTGTGGTTTCCTCCCATTTTGGTTTCCACGTAAATTTTGGTGTACTATGTATTTGATGTGATGTAATTTTTCTTATGTCTATATGCTCATGCTTATTCAATGCAATCATATATGATACATTGATGATATAATGCTGATAAATTTGAAGTTTATATATATTGTGGTTAAAAGGGGTAAAATTTCTCATACAGATTCACCCCCCCCCCCCNATCAATATTCCAACAAAATTGATATATTCACATTTTTTTTTTCCTTTCATTCTTTCATCTTTCACAATTTAATATGAATTGTATAAGTATTGGGTTCATTTTCCTTCTTTTCATGAACACGGTGTATTGGTCTGAAAGTCATCTTTGAGATGAAAATCCAAACCCCATTTAACTTGATCCATCAAACCCTGAAAAAACCAAATCTTTTTGAAGATGTTCTTGGCATAGTTCTAAATGCAGTCTTAGAACATCTCAAGTGATAACATCTTTTGGCATCATTTTTAAGGACAGAGGAACAAAGTTATCTATCGTTGGGTGTATGAAATTGAACAAAGCTATCTCTTTATAGTGGACAAGAGCTAGACACAGAATTTTGACTGCATACTTTTCACTTGGGGACTCCATTGTAGAAGTTTTTTCTCCTAAAAGAGAAGTGAGAAGACAAAAGTATGAGCCTACCAAAGCTCTAGCATCATCTACACCTTCAATAAAAAGAGTAACTAGAGTGAATCCATATCCGAAGGCAATTCCATCTATATCAGATCCAGAGAAATTGTTGAGAAAATAAAATATTATTCAAGGTCAGTCATCATCATCTAAACATAAGCCTTTACCTAAAATTTTAATTAATTTCCTTGAAAATAAATCATTTCATGTTCTTGAATAAAATCCTATTCTTGTTCCTAAAGAAGTTGTTCCTTCAGAAGTAATTGAATAGAAAGTTCCACCTGAGGGTGTTCCTTTAGAAGAACAAACATTTGTTCCTTTAGGAGAACAAATATTGGAAGAATTAATTCCTTTTTCTTATCTTATTAAAGAGGAATATGATGAAGAGTTGCTTTTTTCTAGGAAAACCCATCAAATATTTACCTAGGTATACAAAAGAGGAAATAGAGAAAACATTGTCTTCACCTTTTCTTGAATCGAGTATTTCTGAAGAAGTTAAACCTAAAATGCATATTTTTAATAATCCTCTTATCATAGAAGAATTTTTGAAGTCTGAAGAAGCCCATCCCCAACAATCTATACCTTCTGCATCTCTCCCATCATCTCCTCCTAAATCTCAAATCATAGTTGCACCAACCATGGCCAATAATAGAATGGATGTTATTATTACTGTCATATATGCACCTATGGTTTTACCACGGAATTTAAATGCTTTTCCAACTAGAGATTATATGATGTACTTGCCCAGATTCAATGGAGAAGGAGATGTAACTATTGAGGAACACTTAGCATCATACTACAATTTTGTAGACAATTTCAATATAGAGCATTCAGATGTTTGGATGAGAGTTTTTGTTCAGAGTCTAGTTGGAGAGGTGAGAAATTGGTTTAGATGTCTTCCTGCAAATTCTATTTCAGATATTGATAAACTAGATGATACTTTCCTGAGACACTAGGGAAATAAAAAAGATTATTTGTACTTTATTACTGATTTTGGGGCCCTGGAGAGGAAAAATGGTGAATTTGTGTTAGATTTCACTAAAATATTTAACAAAATGTATAGTAAAATCCCAGTTGAAATCAAGCCCACTAAAACTTCTGCCAAAATTACCTTTTCCAATGCATTCGATGTTGAGTTTTCTCTACTACTAATGGAAAGGAGATCTACTACTTTGAGTCTTATGCAAGAGGCAACTATGGAAGTGGAGAAAAACTTTCTAGAAGCTGAAAGACTTAAGGTAAGATTTGATAGAGACATAAAGAAACAAAAGGAGGATTATCCTTATTCTTCCAATGCGTTGGCAGTTGATCCAAAAATTGAAGAAATGTCTAAAATGCTAAAAACTCTAACGTTAGAATTAGCTAGACTGAAATTGGAAGGAAATCAAACAACAAACATACTTTCACATGATGGTGGGAGAAAAATCCAAATCAGTATAGAAGACCAAATAATTCTCCTTAGTTATTGCAGAGAGAGAGAGAAGGAACCATGAATATCAAATAATCTTTCCCCTTTTCCATAACAATGCAGTTGAAGAGACCGAAGAAAATAATGACTTTGAAAATTATGAGATTTTTTTTAATGAATTAGAGCTATCTTCTAGCCATTTGACCCAACATTACTATGAAGATTCTTTGGTATTGAATCGTTTCTATGAGAACAAAGAGGAAGAATATTTTTTTCAAAATGAGCCTCAGAATAAATATAATTTTAGATCTAGGCCAGTTGGAGCAAAGTCAAATCCACAAACATAAAATAAGAAGGAAAATGTTCCAACTAAGAAGGGACCAATTGAAGACATGAGAAATAAACCAAATCAACAGTTCATCAAAAATGGTGTTGCAGAGGTAAAGGAGACAAATATATAGTGGGTTCCTTTTAATTTGAAGAATGAAATCAATAAAATTGAAATACATGTGCCTCTGGTATAATTAATGAAGGATAGGTATTTTAAAAATTCTATCTTGAAGATCTTGCAGCCTCATGCATCTGATATTTCCTTAGACACAGTAAACTTACAAAATGAGAATCCTACTATCATGATTGGCCCACATATCGAGGAAAAATATGATTCTTCACCACCTTTTTATATATCACTGAATATACATGACAAAATTCTACACAATTGTCTCACGGATTCTGGAGCTTCTCATAATGTAATTCCAAAGGTAGTTATGGATGAGTTAGGATTGGATATCACAAAACCTTATCAGGATATATATTCTTTTGATTCTAAGAGAGTCAAATGTTTGGGATTTATTAAAGACTTGGTTGTGACATTAGCTCAGCTTCCTATGAAAAGTGTTGTCATGGATATTGTAGTTGTTGACATACCATCAAAGTTTGGAATGTTTCTTTCTAGATCTTGGTAAAATAAGGTAGGAGGATCTCTGCAAATGGACTTCACATATGATACCATTCCTATCTTTGGAGGAGAGAACATAAAATTATACAAAGAATTTCAAATGGATTACATAGTCAGTGATCATGATAACCTAGGAAACCACCCCATTTATGCAATGGATGATGAAATTGGATCTTCTATCTTACACATCAGTGATGATGTTCTAGAACCAACAAATTATGACAAAAGGCTCACTTGTAAGAAGGAAAAGGGTATATAAAATGCAGTATGGAAAATATTTTTTGTTGGCTCATGTTCTAGAGTAGGATTTGGTGTTGGGATTGTGATCATTTATCCATCTAAAGATGTTATACCTTTATCACATAAGCTTGAGTTTGAGACCACTAATAGCATTACAGAATATGCAGCTCTGATTTTAGGATTAAGAGCTGCAAAAGACATGGGAATTGAAAAATTGGCACCGTTTGACGATTCAGAGTTAATTATTCATCAAATCAGAAATGTATATCAGACCAAGCATCCCAGATTAAAGAAATACAAAAATGAGGTTTGGGATTTAGTGGAGAATTTCTTCTTATTTTTCCTTGTTGATTTCATCCATTGGTGTTATAGGAAGAAGGAGAGGGAGGTTCATTCTTAGTCAAATCCACTTTGTTTTAAATTTCCTTAGTGCATCCTTGTTCCAAGGGGTTATGAGGAAGGAAATATGCAAAGCATTGGCGGAGTGGGATTCTCTAATTTTCAAGTTGTGAGTCAAGGAGAACCACCTTGTGTGGAAATATTATATTGCCTCTTCTCCCAAGAGTCTCAATGTATCATATAGGTGGGCCATTGTCTCTCTCTTCTTGGTTGTCCATAATGGGGTCATTTCTTTGTCTATGAAGATATTTTTATGGATTTCTATGACGTCTCCTGGCCTAGCTGCTTCAAATCTAATCCATAATGGGCTCTAAATTTCATCCTATTTATATTTTGTAAGATCTTATACCCTCATCTCTTCATGTATTTAACCAATGTGCAAAGGTCATCATTTTAACATCCCCTACATATGGATTTGGGTTCCATTTGTAGGGGTGTGGGAGGATGATGTTTTGTAAGTAAAACTCACACATCCTTTTATTTTCCTCCATGATTCAATCTTGCTAGGCTTCCAAGAAATCCTTGAGTGTGTCTAGGTTGTACCTTACTAGCTGGGCCAAATTTTCAATTTGATTTTTGTGCCACCGATCCTTCAGAAACAATGCATATACCCGAGTAGGTTGCTTGAATTCCAACATTTATAGGGAAACCTTGGATACGGTATTTACTACATCTTCCATGATTTATAATTTCACATTCCTTTCAGCTAATTCTCTTTTGGTTTCATCCAATATTTCTTTTAGTTTATATTTCTCCAGCTTTAATTTCCAACTGTATTGAATTTTCTACATAGTCATGATCTAGAATTTTGCTTGAAGGTGTTGAAGTTGCTTCTCCAATTCTTGAGGGGATTCTTCTTCTTCATGTTTTACCTTGTTTATTTTTTCCATCCTCTTCAATTTTATAACATCAACCTTTGATTTATATAATTGCATCAAGTGGCATAAAGAAGTTTTTCCACCAGAGTCTTAGTTTTGGAAGTTTCTTCAATTGGTAGCGGCTTCTGTTTTGTGCTTGTTGTCTCTCCTTGGGGTGATTTTCCTTTGGATTCTTGCAATCCTTCTAGGATATGGAAGTATTTTACTTCCTAAACTTTGGCTACGGTGAAGAGTGGTGTAATTATATTTGGGCTTCCCTTATTATGACTCTTTCTAGCCCTACAGGACCTTCTCCTCCTAGGATGAACATGTTCAACACTTTTGATTTTCAATGGGATGACAGAGGGGGTTCTTAGTCTTGTCAAGGTGTCAACCACCTCCTTGTCTTCCTCCTCTACCTTTTACTTCTTCTTTTTTTGTTTCTTTTATGTTTTGGCTTTTTTTATCTTCTTATGTGTATCATCCCTCTCCTTTTCTTCTTGAGTCATATCTTCCTGAATCTCCAAGAATGCATGTTGATACATGTCCACAAAATATTCCCATATAATTTTGTGTTTCAGAATTCTTATGGAATATGATACCATTAGCTTGATAATCCCATGGTGTTCTAAGAATCTCGCACTTTCCATTTTTTACTTTGGCGCTCATTTCCCTCAAATATTTAAGGAGAAAATAAGGGAGGCTCAAGTTGTTGTCTAGTTCTTGGTTGGGGAAATGCCTGAGATAATGGAGAAGCTTGGAATTATAAGCATACACAAAACTCATCCTTCCTTCAAATATCACATATTTGATTATGAGGCCACTTTTGTCCAATGATGAGGGAGGATTTGTATCTTGATGCCATTTTTATCTTCTTATGGTTTTTCATTTGGGTGAAAAAACAATTTTTTATCATTGATAGCCTCTTGTCTTTCCACCTTGTCCCAAGGAAGACCCATTAGCAAGATAAAAACCTTGATGATAAATGATTCATTGACCCTGATCACTATACCTCTCACTATTGATACATATTAAGGTTCTTGGATGTTCTGAAAATTTAGTGCAAACTCCAAGGAAACTTCATCATCAAAACCCCTTATTTTTCCAAAGTATCCCAACCAGTTGCTTCTCTAAAAAAATTCCACAATTTTTGAATTGTCATAGATTATTGATGGTTCAATTGATTCCCTTTTATTGAACCTTTCTCCCATGAGTTTTGAAAAAGAAAAATTTGGGATATGTTTTTCCCGTAGGAGGCAATGTACATGTAAAGGAAAAAATTCAAGCTTTGTTCTTCATGAAACTTTAGAAGTTTTTAGCCAAGGATTTGCAACAACATTTTACTGGTAAAATTAGGGCTTTATCAAGGTATCAAGAGAAATATCAAAGGTGAGAGGTTTCTTTCTCAAGAAGTTCCTACAGGATTGTGTAAAACAGTCTCTACAGGAACTACACAGACCAGTTTCTACAGGATTGAAAACCTTTGTTCACGAAAACCATGCAAATCCAACAAAATGATTTAAAAAAACACAAAATTCTAAAAACAATTTGAGACAAATTCGAGGCAACGACAAATTCTTGGTGAGGAGGGTTTCGATGGCTACCTTCCTATAGTGAACCATGTTTCTCTGGAGAAAATTATTGTTTTTGGCTAAGTGCTTTCTCGTCTATTATGACGTCCTAATTTGTACTCTTGATTTCCTTTCACTGCTAGAAATTTTCTTATAGTTGGAAACAATTTGAAATGGTGACCAAAACTGTTCATCTACTCTCACTTATGCCCGAAATTCGGGTTTAAATCCTTCCTTATTCCAACTGTCGATATTCCACTTGATTGATGTGTCACTCATCTTTACCCATGAATTATTCCTCCCCTCCTTGACATGATAGTTGAGGACATCATCATTCTCATCACCCATGATATATATATATATATATATATATAGACCATATATGATATGCATTTGTTAACCTTTGTATGATACTAAATAAAGGTCTAAGAGAGAGGAATAAATGTGATAACTTTCGTTACCTTAGTGACTGCACTAAGTTTTGTATGTGTTTTAATTTTTTTGTACATGCAGGTCGTTGGAGTTATGTTACAAGAACATGATCCTTATAGAATTGATGCAAATTTACTATTGTTATTCCCTTGATCGTTGATCATTTTGAATACTTTTGTATTGATGTAATTCCTTTGTATTACCTTTTTTTATTGTTGGAAAACCTTTTTTTTCTTGTTGAAAAACCTTTTTTTATCACTATTGTAATAATTTCTACAAGGTATAGGGAATCCTATAGAACTTTTTTATGCAATCCAGGACCAGTATTTTGCTTATGCTAGTATTACTAATGGTGATAGTAGTGATATTGATGTTGATTTTGATGATGTTGGTGCTGATAGTGATTATTGTATCTAATGGAAATCTAGCTTCCATTTCTTTGGAATGATCCAATAGGAATATATAGATTTATCATGTAGGTCATTCTTTTTGGAACAAAGGGTTAAAAATGAAAAATTAGGAAATGTAAAGTGTAAACAAATGAAGGGAAACAAGGGTAATTTATGAATGGTAATATGTGAAGTGTGATGTATGGAGAATGATGAGTGGAAGTGCAGAAAACTTGAAAAATGATTACTACTTTTTTCTATTTGTAGAGTATTCATTGTTGTTAAGTTCTTCCTAGTTTCTAATCCCTTGTTTCCTGTGCAAATGGTGGCTAAGATAGATTCCTTTGATACCTACAAAACAAAAACATTAGTATACCAATTCATTTTTCTTTTGTTTTTTCTTTCTTTCTTGTTTTTTTTCTCAATATATATTTTCCATTTCTGGTTTTCACCAGTGCCGTGCCTCATCAAGCCTCTGGGAGGTTTTCTTGATGATAAAAATTATTTATTTATTAGATCTGAGACCACCTCCATGGAGATTTTCAATCAAATACCTTTCCTAGACACCTCTCTGAGGTTTTCATCTAGTTATTTTATTCGTTTTTTTTTCATTTCTTATAATGTCTCATTATTTGGATGGATTGAGAGAATATTTTCTATCAATCACATACATATTTTGTGCCTTCATTTTTGTTGTAAACTCTTCCCTTATCGTTGTTTTATTGTAAACTTTTATCCTTAATCCATTTACTAGAAAGGGGATTCCTTCTTCTTCTATGGTTCTGATCTGGACTGAACCATTATCATGACAACTTTCAATAATGTAGGGCCCTAGCCACCTAATCATCATCTTTCCCTTGAAGTCCTTGAATATTGAATCAAATAAGAGGGCCCAATCCCCTTATTTGAACTTTCCATGCTTGATATTTTTTTCATGCCATTTTTTCCTTTATAGTTGCACTACTTCAATTTTGAAGATTGCTTGCATCTTGTACTCATCTAAGGAATTTAGTTTATTCAATATTTATTTTTTTGTTGATGGTATATCCATATCCAATTCATATGTTGTTCTCAAAGTATAATATTCAAAATCAATAGGGAGCATGGATTTATTTCCATGGGATAATTCAAAGGGTGTAAGCTTTGCGGTAGCATTCCATGTGATGTATGCCCATACTACTTCTATGAATTTCTTTGACCAATTATTGTTACTCGTGCTCACTATTTTGGTGAGGATATTTTCCAATTCTTAGTTCGTGACGCCATCCCATCCATTTGTTTGTGGATGGTAGGTTGTTGACATTCTATGGAATATGTGGTTTTGTTGCATGATTTTCTTAATAATTCTAGATGTGAATTGAGCTCCTTGTTTTGTGACTATCACTCTAGGATACCCAAATCTTAAGAATATACATTATTGGAGGAATGAAACTACATTTTTTTATGTGGCATCCTTCATAGCCTTCACTTCATCCCACTTGGTCAGATAATTAGTGCATACTAGTATCTACTTCTTTTGCGCTGAAGGTGGATCAGTTGGGCCTATAAAGTCCATGCCCCACTTATCAAATGGTTCCAATGATACCGGTGGTTGCAAGGGAATT
Source organism: Picea abies (assembly GCA_900067695.1). Taxonomy (NCBI): domain Eukaryota; kingdom Viridiplantae; phylum Streptophyta; class Pinopsida; order Pinales; family Pinaceae; genus Picea; species Picea abies. The sequence goes on from CBVK0100681784.1 coordinate 9,151, forward strand.
TAATTTCTCTTCGTAGGCTTCCCCATCCTTTGACATTCATCACGGTGTAGGGTGTATTGTTGAGCATCTCGGTGTAGGGTTGACCAATGTTATCCATCTTGCAAGATCTTGTAGGTTGTCCTCTTTGTTGCATAGTGTCCTCCATATCGTTCATCAAGACAAGAATGGAGGATGTCAGGAACTTCATATTCTCTCATACATATTCTCAAGACTTGGTATGTACCAAGTTTGAACAAATATCTTGCCACCAAAGTGTAGGTTGTGTTTTTCTTGACAATATTGCTTCTTTCCTGGTAGGAGAAATGTTGAGGAAACCTCCCTATTATCAGATAATTGGATATGTTGGAAAAACAAGGGGTTTGTGTTGATATTACAAAGAGGTTTTCATCCGAGAAATGATCATCTATCATTCCTTCTTTAGTAGGAATTATTAATGTAGATAAAAAAAAATATGCAACAACATTCTTCTTCCCATGATTATTAAGAATAGTTAGATCAAATTGTTGTAATAAAAAATATTATTCTGATTATTCTACCTTTGATGTTAGGTTTATTCATCAAATATCTAATGGAAACATGTTCAGTATGATTAATAAGAACTTAACACCTTGTAGAATAATGTTTAAACTTGTTGAGAGCATGGACTACTGCTAAAAATCCATTTTCTGTAACAATGTAGTTTAACTCTACACCAGCAGAGTTTTTTCTTATAAAATAAATTTCATAGGGATTTTTATCTTCATTTTTTCCCAAGATTTCTCCTACATATTTATCTGATGCACTAGTATGAATATGAAAGGGAAGAGTCCAATTAGAACCCTGTAGTACATGAGTAGTTGAGAGTCTTTCTTTTGTTGTTTCAAATGCTTGTTGACAGTTTAAAGTCCAACAATATTATACATATTTGGATAGCAGGGTAAACATAGGAGAAGCTATATTATTGAAATCATCTATGAATCTTCTGTAGTATCTTGCATGTCTAAGAAAACTTCTGATATCCTTTGGTTTCAGAGGGGTAGGTAGTAGTGCAATGATCTTGAAATTATTTTTTTCTACTTTAATCCCTCTCGAGGATAGATGGTTTCCTAACACAATCCCATTCATAATTATATTTCATTTTTCATTGCTAAGGGAGAGGATCATTTCTTTACATATTTGGATAAATTTATCTATATTTTCTAAGGCTTCATCAAATGAATTTCCATAAGGGGTGAAGTCATCCACATCGATCTCTACCTTTTCATGGATGAGTTTTGAAAAGATGTTAAGTATTTCTCTTTGGAATGTGGTTGGGGGATGAGTTTTGAAAAGATGTTAAGTATTTCTCTTTGGAATGTGGTTGGGGAATTACATGGGTCAAATGGAAAGACCTTATAAGGAAATGTGCCCTAGGGATAGGTAAAGGTTGTTTTGTCCTGGTCTTCAAGATTGATCTTAATTTGGTTGTATCCACTAAAACCATCCAGGAATGAGAAATATTCTTTTCCAACTAGAACATCCAAGACTTGGTCAATGAAGGGTAGGGGAAAATGATATTTCTTGTGGCCTTTTTTATCTCTCGATAATCCACATATATCCTCCATTTCCCATTATTTTTCAAGACAATAAATACAGGAGATACCCACTTACTATCTGAAATTGGATATATGAATCCAACATCTGACAACTTTTGCAATTCTTGTTTCACTATGTCTTTCAATGTAGGGTTCATTCTTCTTTGGGGTTTCCTAATAGGTTTACATCTTTCAATGTAGGGTTCATTCTTCTTTGGGGTTTCCTAATAGGTTTACAGTTCTCCTTGATATAAATATGATGAGTACATATGGAAGAATGAATTTATTTTGTATCCTTATAATCCCATGCAAAGGATTCAATGTTTGTTTTTAGCACATCTAATAATTTATGTTCTTGTTTATTGGTAAGTTTTGTGTTTATTTTGAGTGTTTTTGTAGGGTTGATCTCTATGGTTTTGATAGAGGGATATTCAATTTCAACTATGAATAGTTCTACCCATATTTATGTTTTTTTATTAGCAGATGTTTTATATTTTATTTCATCGTTTATCCCTTCTATTTCCACAAGTAGGGTATTAGTTTTGCAAAAACTTTACAAGGTATCGTCATCAATTTTGTTACTGCCCAAGGCTATGCTAATTGTGTAGATAGGAAAGGAAATAGTTTTGACGAGGTATTCTTTTACTTCTATCGACATTGGAATGTTTTTTTTTATTAAAGGTTGGTCATGGGGATAAAGGAAAAAAAAAATTGGGGATTGACCATTGGTTATAGTCATGTTTCCTTCCCTATAGATAATGTATGCATATGTTGTGGCCAGCCAAGGCCTCACCAATAAGAGGGTACCCATTGAATTGAGACTTGGTATGGAGGAACAAAACGTCTGTAGGATACTTCCAAGAATCAATAGAGATTATTATGTCTTCCAACATCCCCTCATAATTGACTGTGGACCTATCTGAAAGTTGGAGGACAATGGGGGTATCTATTAAGAATTTCTGGAGGTTTAGTATTAACATGGTATCTTTGGTCATAACATTTATGAAGACCCCTAAATATATGAGAGTATTTTGGATCAAGGTGTTGTTCATGTGTACATTCACCAAAGGGCTTATTGGATCCATGTACTTAGGTACAATTATCTTCCCAACCATAAGGTTATCTAGTTGTCATATAACATTTATTGTAGGGGTGTGTTTTATTTTTCTCCCTGGAATTTTGATGAACTCTTATTTGATAAATATATTGAAAATGTGAACATCCTTAATGGCTTGTAAGAGAGGTATCTTTACACACAAACTCTTGAGTTCTCCTCAAATTTATTTCTATTTAGATGTATAGGTTTTCTTCTCATTTAGTCTCTCAGGATAAGGTAGGGTTTGTGGATGTGGTAAGATAACATCATCTTTCTCAGGTTCTACATATTTTATGAACTTTTTTTGTTTTTGTATTACTTTTCTTGATCTAATATTAATTTATTGTACATCTAAGTAAGTATGATAAGTTTTTTCATTGTTATACATGGTTTGAGCCTACTTGTTATTCAAATTGGGGGTAGGTTGAGTAGGTAAATGAGGATATTTAGGATGAATTCTATTTTGAATAGTGTTGTTGGATTAAGAAAGAGGAGTCATTAATGCAAGATGATGAAAATTTTGGGGCCTCCATCCTTGTATAGGTTGATTCCACTGGGGGTTTTGTGGCATGCTAGGGAAGGATTGGTATGGAGGAGGAATAAGCTTCCCTTGGTATTTATATGGATTTGGAAATTTCCAAGGAGATGGGTTGGGATTATACCAAGTTTGAGAAGACATATTTGTATTATATGCACCAAAATTTTGAGAATAATTGAATTTAAAACCTATTTGAAAGGGTATTGGTGCTCTAGGCCTTCTTTTATTGATGAAGTATATCGATTCCACATTCTCCTCTACTCCTTGAAATGTATTTTTTAACCCTAACAAAGAAGGGCATTTGTTATTTAGGTGATTTTCTTCACAAATACAACAAACATCTATGAGGTCTAGAGAGAACACATTCTTAGGATTCCTCTTAGTGCATTTAGGGAAATAAATAACTAATTCCTTTTCTGCTTCCTCTTGTTTCTTATTGATATACAAACTATCCATTTACATGGCTAAAGAATGAAAAACATTAGTTTTCATATCTTCTATTAACCCTCCTAATTAATTTTTAATGTGTATTGTAGGGTTAGAAGATTGAGGTACCATTCCTCTACCATTTCTACCTTTCTTTCTGGAGGATCTGGAATGGTTTTTGAAGTTTTTTTTTTTATTTCATCATATTCCATATGGTATATATCTCCATTAGATAGGATATTTAGTGTCTCCATGGGATCCTCTCTTATTCCTCTGAGTAATACAATCTTGAGTGAATCCTCATCTAGAGTGCAATTGTGAGATCTTTTATAGCTCAACTAAGATATCTCTTCAAAGTCTTCTAGAGATTATTCAGGTCCTTGAGTCATTATGAAGATCTCATATCTTGTGTCTTACTATGAAATAGTCTTTGTATTTTTCACTGAAGGTATTATTCATTTGATCCCAAGTTGTGATGTTGTTTCCCTCTAGGTTCATGAACCATATTAAATATGAATCCTTCACAGTAGAAGGAAAAACAATGATCTTATGTTCATCTGTAGTGTAATCATATGTCCTACATATAATTGCAAACTCAAACAAGAAGGTGTCTTGATATTTTGAAACAAGACCATGGAAATGAGGCAAGGTAGAAGGATTAATATTTTTCATCTTAGTTTCTCCATT
>CBVK0100681791.1:0-12005 GCA_900067695.1 Picea abies
AGAAAGTGTCAGGTCGGACCTAATGTTAAAATGAAGTGACATAAATGGTAAAAATAAACATCATTATACATTAATTTTTATACAAGTTGAATTTCAGAGGAAATAAGAAGTAAAGAAGGCTGGATTTCAAGGGAGGATGAAGTCTTTTGGTGATGTGTTCTAAGGTATGTTATTTTCAGGTCATCTTACCATTTTTTATATAACCTTTTTTTCTAGAACGATTCATATGGTGAAATCACTATGGTATTGAGAAAACATATCAAGGTATCTCTGGTAAAAATTTCAGCTCTTGATTCGCTATAATTATGGAGATACACTTTGTGGAAGATAGGGTTTGTGACTAGTCCTGAAGCTAGTCAATAAATAGGTGTTCCGGGTAAAACAATCATAACTTCTTCATAGAGAATCCAAATGATGTGGGAAAAATTTCATTGGAAATATTACGGACTTTAGTTTCTTGTGTGCGTGTTTCAGAATTGGATGTTAAATAGTGAGCACGGGGCATTCTGTACAAGTTCGGTCTCCTGAATAAACTAGAATTGAATAAAATCTACCATTCTTTCTATAACTTCTTTTTGGGGAGGATTCAAGGAGTGAAACTTGGAGGAGTTTCATAGAATACATTGAGTAATATTATATATAGGATCAGAGTACTCCAAGAATTGAAGAATTGTAGAAATTGAAGAAGTCTCAGGAAGCATTATCAGGTTCTATGTAATGATTGGTTGATGGTGATGATTTAATGTAAAGTTTTATTAGCTCTCATATATTTTTGGGTGGAAGGAAGGGGCAAGGATGGAGAATTCAACTCTCTCTTGATATCATAGGATTGTATATTCCTCTTGGAGGTTTATCCCTCCCTTTACATTTGGAAGTTTTAGCTACCTTTGGAAGTCATTACTTCCCTTGAACAATAACTATTGATTATTTCTCATATATTGTGCATGGTTTATTTCTCATATATTGTGCATGGTGTATTATGGTGTATTGGTGTAAATCTTATACTATTGTTCATTGCTCATTGGATATAGTTGAATAGTTTAAGTATAATTTGAAAAAGGTTTTAAATTGTACTTGATATTGATTCACCCCCCTCTCAGTATCAACAATCTCAAAGGGGGAGAGAATGAGCAGATGCAGGGAAACAAAGAGAAATATCAAAGGTATAAAGAGAGGGGGAGCGATGGTCACATGGGGAGCATAATGTTGTGGTATTGCATCAAAGTGTTTCCATCAATGCCAAAAGGGGATATTGTTAAAATATTGGTTGTCATTGATGTCAACCCTTGAGGAAGTCAGGAAGCCCCAAAGGTATGGTTATGGAACCAACAGTTGATCGAGGTAAAAGGACATGAAGGACAATGAAAATACATGTAACTCACTCATGGATAGAGAATATGTGTCATGTAGTTTCCAATGATATCTGGTATGCCATGTTGTTCCTCACGACTGAGAAGTTATGGCCTTGTAAATTTGGAGGACCACGAAGAATGATCTAGAAGCCCCTAGAAGGTCAACAAGTCAACAAGAAGTTATAGGTAATTTATTAAGGGTAAATTAGTTGCAAAAAGAATTTAATTAAGGGTAAAGTGGCTGCTGTTATAACCCTATATTTTATAGTATCACCTCGTGATTGAAATTTCTTCCTCTAGTCATATTTCATTGTAAATAATATTTCATTCTGCAAATGATTTACAAAAATAAAAAGAAAAAGAAAAGAAAAGAAAAAGAAGAAGAAAAAGAAAAAAGTAAAGGATAAAAATAGAAAAAATGAAAAGAGGGTATAAAAAACAATAAAAGACAAAATAAAAGAAAGATAAAAATATAAAACCCCATAAAAAATAAATTTAGTTTGAATCATACTGTATAATCATGATCAAACATGTTGAATTTATGTTGATAGGTTAGACAATAAGTTTGGTCAAACTGTTTAATCTTGGCCAAATTAGTTAGGTTAGAGTAATAATTAATCCAAAAGTCTAAGCTGGATTAATATGTTAGATGACTAGGTTAGGAGACAAGTTAGTGATTTTGGTTTCAATAAAATTTGAAAGGGGATGTCAAAATACCCCTTGTTTGATTAAATTTGGCTATTTCTAGCTTAGGAAAATAAAACCATGGTGTAAAATGGAAAAGGTAAGCTCATCGCTACCCAATGCATATTTTTTATCCTAATTTACTAATGGAAAATACCTTCTGTCCTGTAGTGGGTAATTCCTACATATGTTATCAGCGGCGACATCCATCATCGCATAGATCAACGATCCTCAACTCATTTTGGACCCCCCCAACCTTTTTTCCCCCCAACCTTTTTTCCATTAATGGTTGGAGGCGGGGGGGTATGAAAAGTGGTTTACCCCCATGTCAGTCCCACCTAACGTGGTACTCTCAAATAATTTCAGACGCCCCCCTCCAAAATCCTCTTACCACCTACCCCCCCTCCAAAATCCTTCCAAAACACCACCCAATACCACTCACCTCACTCCGCCACCATACCCTACTTCCACTTGCCATATGTCCCATCCTACATATTCCTTACCCAATTAAAATGCTCCCCGTGATCGTTAACTGCCCCGTCACCACCCCACGCCATAACAAACACCTCCAACACACTGTAAAACCTCGTTTCATCACCCTGTAACGCCATTTTCTGATGCAGATAGAATGGACACATTGCCAAAACAAGCTGTCAAGCCAATCACCACAACCTCCATCATCAACAGGTGTATTTTTTCCCCGGGTAATCATAGTCTTCCATTAATTTTATTTAAGCTTTGTCAATCATGGCCCCCAAGGCCAAGTCTACTGATATGTTTGAAAACCCAATTCTTCCCCCTCTTGTCGTCCTGGCCCACATCCCTCTAGTGGATAAGGACTATAAAATCAAAGAGCCAAGGTGTGAATTCGACTTCTTTGAATTGCACTCTTGGATAAAAGACATCTTTCTGGACCAGAGCGATGAAATTGGACTTTGGGAGTCCAATTTACCTCTGTATATGTTTCCACAAACTCACAATTTCCCTGAATTTTCCCTGATATGCTAAGCTTGCTATTTGCTCGACCAAAGGGCCATTGTTTCCTCCTCTGGCGAAACCCTGTTCACAATCACATCTGAATCAATTGATCATATGCTGTGAATCCAAATAAATGACTCTGTGATCCCATTTTTCATTGAATCCCTAAATGACCTGTACCAGAAGCTCACCTTCCCCCAAAGAGCCCACAATTTAGAGATTTCTCTACTAGAAGACGCCCAATTGCCCAAGAAAAATCCCCCTTATTCATCCTCCATCTTCACTGTCAAGGCCAACCAACTCATTTACATTCTTCGTTACCTATTAGGTTATTTCTCATTTGAATGGGTAGAGGAGCCTATTCTAGGTTTTCTATCTATCTTTTCCACAGAAGAAAGAGCCACAATTAAATTTAATTCCAGTCAATTTCTAGTTAATAAAATTCATGATCATCTTTTCAGGTTTTCAACTGAAGTAATGTTCAAATATTCCTTAGTCTTGGTTCATATGTTCTTATTTTTCCATTCAGATAGGTTTCCATGTGCATTTCAAAAATTAAACCAGGAAGGAAACCCATAGTCAGTGACCCCATGGATCTCATTGGTGAGAAAACATTCAATAGAATACAGTTTCAAGGAATTTATAGAATAGTTCTATCACTTAGTTGTTTGCATGTTGGAAAACAACACAAAGCCAAGAATCAATGAAGAAATTCAAAGAATCCTGCACCTTTCTAACCTATCTAAGACAAGGTATTGGTATTTATACCAAAACCACATAGAGATAAGAGTGTATGGGTGTGAGTTGACACCTTTTATATTTCCCAAATACCTCCCTATGATGACTTTTTCACTAGAATACATAAGGCAGATGGTGAAATTAGATGATATCCACTTTGTTCCAGCAAAGAAGAAGCAACAACTCATAATCAAGACCCAGATTGGCCCTTTCATCTAGACCAACATATCAACAGGAGAAGAAGTAGATAACCTCTTGAAACAAATGAGGTTTACTCAGAGTTCCACTTGGGATTATGACCCATTTGGTGTCATCTCAGAGCTCAGATTCAAACAAAGGAGCACTTCTTATGCTCACACAGAAAATCTAGAGGTGGATAAATACATGAACCAGATAGAGTAGCAGGAGAACACATTTCTAGAAACAGAGGAAAAAACTTCCCCTATAATTGCCTCACATACTAACACACCTCAAAAGCATGTAGAGAAGAGATCAAGAAAGGAGGTTTCCCCTTCTATCACAGAGGTATCAACTGAGGATTTCCAAGTTTAAAGAAAGAGGGACAAGACCAGTCATGCACTAGACTTACTCAAGGAAGGAGAAATTCAGTCCAGCATAGTCATGGAGGGACCCCACTCTTCAACCTACTTAGGAAATCATTTCATAGTGTCTACATCATCACAAACATCTCAAAGATGAACATACACTACTTTGACAACTGAATCATCTCATGAGAAAACAAAGTCAAATATTTTTGACAAGTACAAATAGATCAAGAAAATAAATGAGCTCCTCAACAAAAACACAAACACATATGCTCAGTTATGGAAGAAGACCTCAACTGCTCAACATAGGCTACTATCATCTTTTGACATAGAGACAGGAAGAATTCAAATGGAATTCTTGCAAGCACAAGTTCCTCATCCTAAAACATCTGCAGACTATAAGAAGACTACGTTTGAGTTCGATGTAAGGGATGCCCATCCAGTGGACCAGATGGATATGCATAGGAAGAAAAGAGAGATGATATTCTCTACCTTGAAAAACACCACAATGAATGCTTCAAATTTGCAGGCATCCTTGAACAATATTCAGTCCCAATTGAAGCTCGATAAAATCTCTTCTTTGGCCAAGGACAATAAAATCAAATCATTAGAAGAATTGGTGTTGAATATTGGGTATGACCCAACAAATGTCAAGGCAATAAAGGAGTTATTAAAAAAGAAAAATGCTGATATAACATATTTGAGAAAGCAACTGAAGCTTCTAGCTACAGAAGATTCAAAATCCAAAGAAGTGGCTGTGAATGAAGGCCACACAGAAGAAATGCTGAAGCTAATCATGGAACATAATGCACAAATAAGAGAAATGGAAGTATAAATGGATAAACTGATAAAATAAAGGAACATAATGTGTATATGGACATGATCCCACTGGAGGCAGTCCCTCTGATAGGAATTATAATAGCATAAGCATCCACATCAACATAAATTCCATCAACAATCCCAGTACAAGTTTCAGATGCTTCTAACAAACTTGTAAAATCCATGGAAGACATGTCCATCCAAGGGAAGAGATTAGGGAACTACAGGAAGAGGTAAATAACTTATAGGAATTGAAGTCAATGTTCCAAGCCATTCACCAGTCATAGATTCATAAGTCTCAAAGGATTAGTCAACAATTACAACAACTACAAAAAGAGACTGTTATGGAAAAAACCTTATCCCAAGATAAGGAAAATATTTGGGTAGATATCAGCAAGTCAATGTCAGAAATTTGTCCATCCATACAGATCATATTTGGACAACATGAGTTAGTACAGAAGGCCAGAGGAGCAATTGAGATCATCAAGGAAGATTTAGGAGAAATACCCATAGAGGCTAGTGAACTTATCAGATTTCTGAACTCCAAAAACAAGAAGGAGTTAAAAGAATTAGAAATTGAGGACATAACATATACCATCCTTGAGATCAAGAAGGTCCTTACCAAAAAAGGATTGATGTTGCAACTAGAAGAAAAGGCCCAAATGATGGACATAGGTGTGCAAAGATTTTTCAGTAAGTTTGAAGTGCTACATAAGAAAGGTCTTCCTGGATTATTAGTACTAAATGACAAATTGATCACTCTGTCTGATTACAAACAGAAAATGAGTGCAATGGAAAAGGACAGTTCAAAGTTTGCAGGGATACAAGAAAGCATTACTGGTAAATCTTTCCTGGAGACACTACAGTTGAACTTGAATATTCAGCATGAGATTAAGCATATATTCATCGCAAAACCTACTTTTTCTAAGTATAATGAAATGGATGAGATATACAGGAAATTACTCAAGATTTGTATCCCAGGTAAAAAGAGGTGGGAAGATCTGACATATAAGAAAAAAAATTCATGGTTTTTTCTTGCATCGGGTTTCCACATAAACTTCTAGTGTACTGTGTATTTGTGGTTTCGTTTTTTTCATGGTTTATTTATACTGTTAATAGTACATTAAATGCTAATGTTAAAATGTTGAATACTTCTCATAGATTTAAAGAATACACATTGTGGTTAAAAGTGGAAATTAAGTGCTCATATTGATTCACCCCCCCCTCTCATTATTCCAACATAGTCTGCAGAGGCATTCCCTCTCTTCTTGGGTGATTTAATCGATTGTTGGGATGCTCTTTACCTGCTAGTCGATTCACATGTTGTCTTGTTGAATTAATTATCACTCTAGTCTATTTTATTACCATTGGGTTATTTTATATGCTCATGATAAGCAATATGCCATGAACACATATTATTTGATGGATGACCTGAAAAATATGTTTGATAGACATCTTGAACAATCTGTTTGAGGGGTGGTATGAAACACTAATTGTTGCCTACTAGGCATGCGATTTTGATAGAAATATTTGATGCATATCACTTGCCCCTATTTCTAGTGAATCAAAGTGAATGAGAGGAAAAATGAAAGGGAGGATTCATTGGTATCCATACTCTATTGATAACTTAAATAACAAAGTTAATTTTCATCTACATGGAATCTTCAATACTGATCAATCATTTTTTATGATAAGAAAGAAGCTAAGAGAGTAAATTAGTGCTTATAGGAAGCCTCATCAAATTGAAAGTTCTAGGGGGTATGATATATTTTTGTTGGTTTGGCCTTTGTAGAGATATTGATTGGTATGAGAAAAAAGTTTACTATATGCTATCAGAATAAGGTTTAAAACCTATGTGTGTGCATGTGGATGCAATGGAGATATTACCATGACCTATTTTAATAAGGAGTATCATTCATTATAGAGGTTAAAGTGGTGTTCAACCATCTTCCATCACTCCAACTTCCATGGTTACACCATAGACCAGGCCATATCTCTAATCCCGAAATAAGTTGTTAAGTAGTTTACACTTAGAACTATACAACAAACATAGTACACAAACCTTGTAGCCACTCCAATACTGAGAACTGAGATTTGAAGAAGACAAAGCAAGTTAGAGAGAAAAGGTTGGATAGATAACATAAAACTTGCAACCATTAGAAGAGTAGAGGCTACACTGAAATAAAACAATTCACATAGCATCAATATTTGGTCACTAGCTTTAGAATACTTGTAGATAATTATTTTTTATTGACATGATTTCCATTGTGTTTCCAATTAGTTGCTGCATGCAAGTTACAACCAGGAGAAGGATTTACATCTAGGGAGAGAAGAGAGATCCTTGTGCAAGGAAGAGGAACAAAGGCCTAGTGGAATTTATAGAAGATAGAGCTCTTTGTACAAATATGAAAGAGAGATTAGAAACAAACTTCCACAAAGGGATCTGTGTTGGTGAAGTGAGTAGGCTATACGTCCCTCATTTATAGATAAAAAAAGAACCTATGAAATACTGAAAATGAGTATAATAAAGTGTTTAAGAAAACTCTGTAAAACAATTCATGTGCATGGAGAACATACAGTAAAGAAAGACTAAAAATGTTTGTTGATCGTTGGTAAAGATGCACATTTCTATGCATCATGTTGTGAAAATAAATGAAGATAACCTAAACATTTTATGAGCAAGTTGAAACTATAATTTAAAAGTGGAATGCATTTTGTTTCTTTATTCCTAGTATACTAGAAATGTTTAAGTCAACCCCATATAAAATGTCACGTGCATGGAGAGCATAAAGTAAAGGGAGACTAAAAATGTTTTTTGATCATTGGGAAATATGAACATTTCTATGCATCCTATTGTGAAAATAAATGAAGGTAACCTAGAAAATATATGAGCAAGATGAAACTATAATTGAAAAATAAAATGCATTTTGTTTCCTCATTCCTAGTGTTACAAGGGAAAAACTCTCTATGGCCAAGGGTAAACCACAATAGACAGGTATCACTACAGAAATCAACTCAATTCCAATGTATGCTATATAGACTAATGTGCAATACAAGAAAGAGGCCTACCTCAATCCAAAGTTTGATGATATTCCACCATTGAGCACTTTGACCCAAAGCTTTATACCTGCGAGAAGTTCTCAACAAACAAGCAAAGCAAGTATATAGTGATGATATAAAAAGGGTTAGCACATCAGATAGCATAATCCATTAATAAACATTACAAACATGCCCATGGATAATAATCATATATTTGCAAGATACCAATAGGATGGGAAAGGAGTATTTCTATTAATAATTGATCAGCAGAAGTATCAACATTATAGACTTCTGTGTCGGCACGGTTCGAAACCAAGAAACCAAGTTCCTTCCAACTAGGTCCCCACCACTTCAATCCTCCACCAAGGGCAAGTTCATGAGAAAGAGGCAAAGAGGTCCTCTCAATAATAAGGGAAGAGATTGGGGGATAAACACTGTGTTCAGACTTGAGGGACAAAGGGATGCAGACTAAATATGAAGTAGTTTCTCGAGAGTAACTTTGCTCTCAAAGTTGAATGCTTTCTCCCTTTTTCCATAGCTCGAAATTGTGCTCTTATAGCCTCCATAATGCAACTGAAGGGCCGATTCAGAACATTTCCAGTATATGGAAGGCCAAAGATCATAGATCTTCTATCGTGACATGGAAACCCAACATAATTGTAAATTCTAACCTTGTACTGCATAGGGAAATGGAAAAAATCCTTCTGTGCAAGATAGCAATGGTGAGGCAAATCTTTCTATAATAGATGCCCCCTAATGTGTGAGATCAGAGGAGTATCTGCGATGGCCGAAATACATTATAAATAACCCAGAAGTGGAGTGGTAGAGAACCAGCTGGACGAACTCAATTTCTCATTACATTATGTACTGACTTTGCATACATGGCTGCCAAGAATACAATGCAGATCCATGTGGAAAATATACCAACAAGTGTTCATGGCCATGCGTAGGCAAGTATAAATGCGGTTACATGCCAATAGTTGTCATAGTCATGAACAAGGCCCAGTGAAACCAATCTCAAAATCAATCTGAAGATATCTGTATACCATGGAGTACAATCTAATCTCCCATGATTGCTAAAGTCAAATAGGTACTGGTCCAATGAAATGGAAGCAACAACTCAAGAAAGTTGTGTTCACAAAGTGATGTCTTCAAGTCTTCAATACAATCCGCCAATGGTGCAAGTCTACATCATGTGAATAAATGAGTTGAGGTCGAACATGATGAGACATCATTTGATTACTGATCATTGAGGTATACCATTAACAAACGTGAGACAACTTGTCGATAATGAAGGTAGGTATCAAGGCACCAATTACATCTCTACAAATGTGAAAAAGGAGTCGATGTCGAACACTTGAGAAATCCATTGATCACGAGACATTGATGTATTCCCATATGTCAATGGCAAGAGAGCCTACCACTAATGACTACAAGCCTCAAGGTACTCAAAAAACTCTAGGTCCCATATCCAGAATAAATGAACTGAAGTCGATGGAAAGAGACCCACTGAAAGGAGAGCATTGAGGCATCTCTCATCAGTCATCATGAGGAAAAAAGTAGGAGCTTCATGATTTGGTGGATATCGGATGAAGAACATGTTCACGAACCAACGACCCTGTGTGTCTTTCGCATGTGCCAAATGCAAGCAATACATGAAAAATACTCTCTGAATAACAACCAATGATGAAAAACTGCTGACAAAGGTGAGGAAAACACCAATAAGGCTAATGGCATCCAAGACACTGCATGAATCCCAAAGTGTGAATAGATGTCTTGCCATCGAACATAAGGGATACCACCTAGTCAATGACCAATGATCAAATGTTGATTGTTGGGTTCAAGGTGACCTACCAATGATGAAAGTAGGGCTAGGGTGCATGATAAGACCAAAGTATCATGTGATTCTGAGACAAACTGAGGGTATGGCCAACATGCAAAGTCAATATTTTTGAGGAGTGGCCGAGACAGGTTGATAGACTTTCTTTGAACAAGAGCATGAGACATATGATGGACTCCGACAACATGGACTGAATGATGTGATAATTAGATGTAGGAGGCATCAATAACGTTCTCTATAGGGACTGGAAGAGTAACTAGTCAGTAGAGAAAACTCTGTAGCGAGATGAACTTCCTAAGGCTATGCTAAACCCAAAATTATGATGACACAAGGACTCAATAACATTGTGCTCTGTTCAAAGGTGACACGACTGCTGCCAATTACAATATAGTATTCCCTTCCTGCCTATATTGTTTTGTTTTTTCATAACAAATGAATGCTATGATACAGAGGAGGGAGCAAGTGGCACAAGTAAGAAAAACTAGTTCCAGAAGTGGAACGTACCTATGCTTAATGGAAGGGAGTGCATGAAGGAGATGGACACATGGGGTGGTGTTCCCTCCAGGGTATAGGGTGTCAAATTGCGAAGGATAAAAACAAGGCTCTACTTGGTTGAGGATGCAAACTGCTTAGGCAACGGTTTATAACACAAAGTGAGAACTGGTTAAAGGCTCAATACAACAAGCGAGGGCATGAGAGATGCAATCACAACTTAACGCAAAAAAATGTCCTTTTTTATATATTTTAGTCTACTTGGTGTGAAAAAGGGGTAAACTTTTTCCAAATAGACGTCTTTTCAAATCCAATTTACGAGTGTGAGAAAGACAAGTTGACTCGACAATCTTTTCAATTTTTGGTAGCGAGTTGGAAAAGAGCTTAACTAAGACTCATTACCTTTCAAATCCAACTTTAACGAGCGTGAAAGGGACAAATCACTCGGTGATTGTTTCAATTTTTAGGAAGAGTAAAAAAAGATCTTAACTGAGACTCGTTTGGAGATTCTAGGCAAAAAATCACAGGGGAGGCCAAGGCTCCCATGATGGACTTCTATAGAATGTCAGTATCTCATGAGGAACTGACATAATATTGGGAAAACCCAAATCTCTCCAAGTCGAGGAGGATAAAGTGCTAACGGAGGGTATCGTCTCCGTGGTATATCAGATAATGTCTCTTCTTGGAAAAGACATAGGCAGAGGCATTGGATACCTCACAAGACCATCCCAATCAAAGGGAACCTCGTCAAGACTTGGAGGGAGAGAACTCAGGAAGAGTAAAACTCTCTCTTGTTCAGAAGGTGCAAGACTATAAATGCTAAGGATGTGGCATAGAAGGTATAGAACCAGAACTAGAAGAGCAAGATCGACCGAAAATTGCATCGACGCGACTGCTTCCTTAGACTTGTCACTCTCCAAGAGAAGAGTGGGATCGATTGAATATTTCATTGATACGACCAATTCCTCAACCATTGGTTGAATAGGATGAGAGACCACAAGGTCAAGAGGTGCATCACCCCAAAAAATAGGAGTGTTTTCAGTCAAAGATTGCATCGACACAACTGTTGGTTGAACAAGATGCGAGACAACAAGGTCAAGAGACACATCACCCCTGAACATAAGAGAGGTTTTGATTGAATATTTCATCAAGGTCAAAGGGATGTGAGACAACAAGGTCAAAGGATGCATCAACCCCTAAAGGAAAAGAGGTGTCAGCTAAAGATTGCATCGACATGATTGTTGTATGAACCAAAGAATGAACAGAGTGTTGTGAAACCATAGATTCCTTAGAACCTGAAGGGCCCTTAGGTGAGCCCCATGCTTCTGGTATCCTAGTAGTAACATGACACAAACGAGTAAGGTGACTTACTTCGCAAGTCCTGCAAAGGAATCTAGGATTACGTCTGCGACGTCTAGGCTTCTCAATCATATGAATTCCCCCAACATGAATTGCAGTGGCTGGTGACATGCTCCCAGCATGACTTGCAAAGGCTAGTAGAAAATCTCCAACATGACT
>CBVK0100681793.1:0-10489 GCA_900067695.1 Picea abies
ATACATATAGGAGCCAACGGCATCCAAAACCCTAACCCAATGACTTGGATTAGTCAACAACCCTAATTCCTTAACTGCAAATAGAAAACCATCGAAAAAAACCATGTGCCAAAATCGCCCAACAATGGACACGAAAAGCGAGGCAACATGAAAAGCGAGGCAAAAATGTGACACGTTTCCCAAGGGAAAAAAAACTTCTTAAGGGCGCTGCCCTCGAACCCCCCTGCACGCCCGGTGTAATGCAGACACTAGTACTCGTGCAAATAATATAACACATCCCCAACAGATAATGATAGCTAAATTGTGGGAAGAAGCATATCCAATACTATTTCACTATGGTAATGAGAAGGGCTCAACCTATGCATACTTTTTATGATATTAGAGACATTGAGCATTGTCTTTAACTTGAAACTCTTATATTGAGTATATAGTATATTATACTAAATGTGTTGGGTCAAATGGCATGTTGGGCATTTGGAACACCGCCATTCTCTCAATATTTTTCTCAAGTGAGTTCATAATATCATAGCTTTAAAATATCAAGGAATGAAGAATGAAATGATATTAGGTTGTTATGAAGCCATGCAAGCCCAATGGAATGTTTTTTTAACCTTCCTCCTTCGATCCTCATGGATACATGAGTGGTTTATGTGAGTCCATTCAACAAATTTTGAGCTTATAGTGGTTTCTTAGAAATCAAGCTAAGTCGGTTACCTTGTTTCTTTGGTATATAACATTTTTTAACATATGGAATTTACATTTATAAGGTTGAAACCTATATTTAATAACTCTAGATTTTTTTATTACCCATATACTTCCACATTAAAATGGAATAATTGAACTGAGTTGTAGGCATTGTTAAGATTATCTCCCTTAAGTGACTAGATTAATTCGATACAATTACAAGATTTGATTATCTTCTAATTTGATTGCTTTAGGAATAGAAGTGTGTCCACTTTATAAGCATATAATGAGTCACTATTTCTATTTCATATTTTTCTAGAATTTTGAAGCTTGTAACTGTCATAGAGCAGGAGGGCTCAATTTATGTACTTCTCTATTGTGTTAAAAGAAGGCAAGAAAAACTAGTAAGGGGTAGGATCTAGTACTTTTCTTTCTAGTCATCGATGAAGAAAATTGCAATGCTAATGAATCACAAAGTTAAGTTGATAGGATGAAGATTTTCATTCTTTTGTTTTTAATGAATTATTGTACTAGTCACTAAAATTGCAATGTTAATGAATTCCAGTGCCTAATCAAGGGAATGCAAGTGTTTTTAGCTTTTATTTTCATGCCCAGTTCTTCAATATAAAATAGTGGTTGCACACTAGTGTGTTTAATGAATGAATGAACAATATGTTATGCATAAATTCTTACAAGTGCGACAAAGCATGTGTATGGTCAAGGTCATGAGTATCATCACTCAAGGTCACCATAACTTGCTTATAGACATGGTGATATGCCAAACTTCAACCACAACTTAGCTTGTAGGTTTTTACTTGACCTACTTATCATTTTTTTGAAGAATGTTCATTCCTATTTAATGTTCTTATAACACAAGTAGGTTTTTAACTTTTATTTCCAAACCCAATTCTTCACTAGAATTAGTGGTTGTGCATTGGTGTATTTAACAAATGAATGGAAAATATGTTTTGCATACATCCTTATAGGTGGGGCAAGGTGTGTACATGGACAAGGTAAAGATTTTAATCACTCAAGGATGTCATCGCTTACTTATAGACATGGAATTTTTTTCCAAACTTCAACCATGTCTTAGCTCACAAGTTTTTACATTACATACATACCAATTTTTTGAAGAATGTTCATTCCTATTTGATCTTCCTCTAACACAGGTAGGTTTTTTTGCATTAGTCATTTAGTTTAGTGTTGTGAATTGAAGAATTGTAGGTTGTATACAATCAATAGATCAATTTATAATTAAAGGCACATTATAGCACGCTTTTCTTTTCCTTCATGAAACAAGTGTATAAGAACAAGAGTATATCAGTTGAACTAGTACAATGTGGAGAGTGCATTTTATAAGTGCAAATCAATATTTGTGTATTGGCATAGCTACTTACAATTGTGATGGCACTGCAACTTCTGGACATCTACTGAAATTGTGCATATGTGTTTTGTGTTTGTTTCCATCCTTGAGAGGTACAAAATATCATTCCTAGTGCATAGTAATTTTCTTATACATTGATGCATTGATTTGTTATTGTTTGCCAATACTCAAAGCTAAAATAGGTAACTTGCTACAAGTAAGGTGATGAATAGTACATTTCACATGCCCTTGGATTCATTCTTGGGTGGAAACGAGCAGAAAACAAATATGGTTTTGTCCTTAACCCACTAAAACGGTTCCTTCTCTTGTCCAATGTACTCACTTCTCTTGGCCATGCTCTTGCTCTAGTTCTTCTATCTAGCCTACTAGCCTTTATTGCTCTAGATCTTGTCTTATATTTTATTTCATATTAATTAATCTTGATTGGTTTCTTTTTACTCTCGTGGAATGCCAGGAGCATGCCTAAAGGACAATAACTCGATAATTGAGAAACAACGGGGGCATTCCTAAAATAGGATAGCTCAACAGTTGAAGGACTAAATATGGTGCAATTATCTTTAATCTAGATAATACCACCATTAAGTCCATTATCAATATGATGTTATAGTTTTGGGAGGTATTAACACTAAGCCATAAATATTAATATGGATTTTGTCTACTTTGAGTCCAATAATTTCAAATGGTTAAAAACATATCTATTACCCAAGATGAAATTAAACTTTAATAGTATAAATCAGATTTATAATGAATAGAAAAATTAACTATTTACTATTTGGCATGTTCAACTTTAGAAATCTGAAAACAATGTAAAGTGTCACATGCATGTACACATTTTGTCTTTTAAACATTAGAGAATGGAAAGGCTTGGTATGTTATGCAACAAACACCGAAATAACATAAAAATAGAAAGATAAGTAACTCCACACCTTGAGAACTAGATAGAATAATGAATGAGAGACATCTTCGAGGAGGCAACCTCATTTTACAATATAAAAAATGCACAAGCTAAAATGCTCTCTAAAATTAGGCCTCCTTGTATATATAAGAGACAAAGGGTACAATTACAATTCAAGGGTCTAGCCAACCAATAAGGACATTGACACATTCATTTGCAACACCTTATAGGGGCCATAGTACTTGGGTGCTAATTTATTATCCTTTTTTTGTTGCTTGAGGGACATATGCTTGTATGGTTGTAGCCTCAGAAGTACCCAATCCCCCACTTCAAATTCATTTTCACTGCAATGTTTATTTGCTTGTTGTTTCATCCTATTTTGTGCTATAGCCAAGTTGTCCTTCAATAGTTGGAGAACCTCTTGTTGGTTCTCTATGTGGTCCTCCACTAATTGAACCTTCGCTTTCCCTCTCAAGGGTGATGTGATGGATGTAGGATGATAGCTATAAAGGGCCATGAATAGGGACATTTTTATGAAGTATGCAAGGATGTGTTGTACCACCATTTTGCCAAGGGTAACCACTTAACTCATTGTGTTTGTTTATCAAATGAAAAAAACAAAAACAAATATACCCTTCTAGACATTTATTCACAAACTCAGTTTGTCCATCGAACTGAGGATGATAAGAGGAGTTGGGAGCCAATGGAGTACCCAAACAAGAAACTAATTCAGTCCAAAAATTACTAGTGAAAATTGGTTCTCTATCACTTACAATAATATTGGGGATTTCATGTTTCTTCTAAATTGTTTCTTTGAATGTTGTAGCTATTGTACTTTCTTTAAAAGGATGAGAAGGAGAGAAAAACAAGCATACTTTGTGAGTTGATCCACCACTACCATGACAAAATTCTTTCCTTAAGACTTGGGTAGACTTGTAATAAAATTTGTAGAGACCTCCTCCCAATGTTGACATGGTATAGCTAATGGTTGTAGGAGACCTAGAGTCTTGATCACCTCTCCCTTATTATGTTGGATAACCAAACAGTCAACCACAAATACAAATAATTTAGATATGGTGCAGCATAGGTCTTGGGGAAGTCATGGTTCACACATCCACGCACAAGCAAAGGATAATGACACTAAAAAAAATACATACAAAATTAATTGGCATAATATTATGAGTGCATAGCATATTATAACCTATGCTACAAAAGGTTCATATGGTCATGTGATTTCAACCCCCAAAAATGTTCTTCTATGATGAAGCATTATCATCGAGTCAACTCATATAAAGAAGGTGCCTTCACACTAAATACATGCTTCATCGAGTCAACTCATATAAATAAGGTGCCTTCACACTGAATACAACATCCTTCACTCTAGTTTACCATTGAAAGTAGATAGTGTTCCTCTATAAGGGTGGTCTTATAGGAGGAATACACTCGAATCGTACACTAGCTTTTGTAGGTGGATGGGATACTTAGCCTTTATAGAATGTACGCAACATTTATTGAAGGGAAATAAAACCTGCGAGAGAGTAAAATAATCAACCAGAACCTAGCAATAATACATTAGATACACGATTTATCTTTGAAAACCCAACCCGGGAAAAACCAACCAATAGATCTATTGGTTCCTTGACCAAACTCTGCTAAGTAGGCCAAGTGAACCTTCACCACTCACATCTTAGCACATTAAAATGGAGTCTCCTAAGCCTATTTAAAGGCTTCATTACATGAAATACCATGATGTCAACAATACCATGTGCCCAAAACCACCACTATTGACCTAACACTTTGACTCTTTCAACTAGTGAAGTTTATCCTAACATTCTCCCTTTCAATGTTGACTTGGGGTTCCCTTGACCAAATCCAAGGTAAGCATACTTAACCAGGTCTTACAGTGGTATGTCCATTTACATGCAATAAATATTTTCAACTCCATTATAATAATATATTTTTTTAATTTATTTTTGCTATTTAGACATTTATGTTGCAATCCTCTCACCTTGTCCTTTATTTGACCTCCATCTCCTCGAGCTCAACCTAGTGATCATCATCAATCTCTTCATCATCTAAAGAGCTCTCCACATTCATATCTGAAGCGCATTGCACATGGCAGCAGGGTGGTGAGATGGTCTCTTTACTTAGAATGTTTGCCAAATTTGGCTTTCCCTTATTTCTGTCGGGTTCTCAAAACCAATATTAAAGGTGTTATGACTATTCAACCTCAGCTCCTCTTCTCATAACATATGACCAAGAACCTCATGACCAAAGGTTCATCAGAATAGGTACAAAGTGGTTTTACCAGCTAAACTTTTGAGTGCGATATCAATGATCCATTGACACAAATAATACCATAAACCACTTGATGGTTTCAACGCACTGCTAAGGCATGATTAATTTATTTACAACTCTGACTGTGATGTATCTCTACGACTATAGATTTCAGTTTACATAATAGAATGAAGTCTCAACTATTCAAATTTTGGTTATACAAAGAAACTTGCTAATCTGACCCTCCAAACTCGTTGATTCTGCAAAACGACTGTAAGTGCATTCCCTCCATGCATTCTGCAATTGAATGCATATTCAAACACAATAGAACATAGCTCAAACCATTCTATCATCCACTAATTACAATACTCAGTATGCACGTGTTCATCGTGTTCTACTCTGCGCATAAAATTACATAGGTGTATAACAGAGATTTTCATACAGAACTCAGGGCATCATGTACATAGTCGGCCTGATGGAATCAATTTAATCATATATTTCCACCCTTAAACACATAGGAAACTAATTTTTTTATTCCAGATTTAGAGTTGTAATTCTCCCAGACAGTTTTTCTTCCTTTCTTACTCAAAAAACCCCTATACAGAGTCTCTCTCCCTTTCCTCTTTATTCATCCTCCCTAACTAACTATTCCATCAGTTCGAAATTACAAATCACCCCAAAATCTAACAACCAACCATCTCCTTCAAAAAAGGAAGGGATTACTAAATTTAGAAAAAAAATGAATCCTATGATTACTCAACCATTAATCTACTTGGCTGGATCTCTTCGCAGGGAGCATCAAAGTGCCACTTATCCCTATTTTAACTCCTAATTTGACAACACTACTAATTGATTGTAGAATTGCAATAAATAAAGCACTTAACTAACAATTTCTTCAAACTTAGGATTGTTTGTCCCCTTCTAAAGCCACAACATGTGACCAATTTGTCACATTGTTGGCCTTATGATGATGCTCCTGCATCAAACTCCCAGGGGTGAAAAGTCATGAACTGCTGTTCATTAAATCAGCTACAGTGAAATCTTTAGCTTCTATCTCTGTCACACTCATCCAAGTAGAATCCTCTACTGGATGCTCCTTCCATTTGACCAAATACTCCAAATAATCCTTCTTCCTCGTGCTCCTTGCAACCTTAGTATCCAAAATGTTTTCAAATTCTAATGGTTGTACCATAGGCATTTGCTTCATCCATTGAAGGTCTTCAGCAGGGTCTTCACCTTCTATAATTTGACCTGTATCCTCAGCCACATAAGGATATAAATCTGCAACATTAAAAATTGGTGAAATACCAATCCTAGTTGGCATTTCCAGTTCATAGGCATTTGCAGAGAACTTCCTGAGTATTCTGCAAGGCCCAATCTTCTTCATCTTCAGTTTGTTACACTCTCCTTTAGGAAATATCTCCTTTCTCAGATAGGCTAGAACTAAATCTCTTACTTCATAATTCTTCTCTCTTCTTCTCAAATATTCTCTTGTCTTGTAACCGACATTACTTTGTTGCAACCTTTCTTTAACTTGTTCTTGTAGTTCACTAATCCTTGCTGTAAAGTCTTCTCCGTCTGCACTTCTCTTCTCCAACTGTCCTAAGTCACGAAGTTTATACACCCCTCTAGGATGCATTCCATACAAAATATGGAATGGGCTCATACTTGTACTTCTGTTTGGAGAATCAGTATATGAAAACTCAGCTTCAGCTAGCACTTTGTCCCAATGTTTTGGATTGTCTCCAACCAGACTTCTTAACATGTTACCCAGGCTTCTATTGACTACTTCAGTCTGGCTAACAGACTATGGATGATAAGCTGAACTGAAGTTCAACTTAGTACCCAACTTCTTCCACAAAGTCCTCCAGAGGTGACCTGTGAGCCTCACATCTCTGTCAGATACAATGCTTCTAGGTAAACCATGTAATTTTACAACTTCATTGAAAAATAAATTAGCAATGTGTGTAGCATCACTTGTTTTAAAACATGGAATGAAATGTGCCATCTTCGTAAACCTATCAACAACTACAAAGATAGAATCATATCCTTTTTCAGTCTTTGGCAAACTCAAAACAAAATCCATACTCACGGAATCCCAAGGCCTATTTGGAATAGGCAATGGTCTTTACAAGCTCGTGTTTTGGCTTCTTCCCTTGGCATGCTGGCATACCTTGCATCTGCTCACAAACTTCTCCACTTCAAATCTCATCTTTGGCCAAAAATAAAAATGGCTTAATTGTCCAAAGGTTTTATCACTTCCAAAGTGTCCTGCCATTCCTCCATTATTCTTTTCTTGTATCAGGTTATCCCTCATGGAACATTTGGGAATACAAAGTTTACTATTTTTAAAGAGTAAACCATCTTGTAGTATATAATCCATCCATGGCCCTCTGTCTACCTCCATAGTATTCCTACAAGCTCTGTATGCATTCTGAAAATCAATGTCAGTCTCATATAAATCTCTTAAGTATTCAAATCCTAGAACTTGGATTTGATTATCTTGCACAATCAAGTGTCTCCTACTTAAGGCATCAGCTACCCGATTTGATTATTCACTTATGTGCTTCAACACAAAAGTGAAACTTTGCATGAACTCCACCCACTTGACATGCTTCTGATTCAGTTTGGGCTATTGCATAATATATTGAAAGGCATGATTATCAGAAAACAAAACAAAATCTTCAAGCATCAGGTAATGCCTCCAATGCTTCAATGCTTGAATAATAGCATAGAATTCCTTGTCATAGGATGAATACGTTTGTCTTGAATCATTCAAATTCTCATTGAAGTAAGAAATTGGCATGTCTTCCTGACTAAGCACTACTCCAATTGTTGTCCCACTTGCATCACATTTTACTTGGAAAGGATGACTGAAGTTTGGTAATTTCAATATTGGTTGTTCGGTGATTATTTTCTTCAAAAATTGAAAACTCTTTTCAGCTTATGTTGTCCAATGGAATGGTTGCTTGTCCTTCTTAGTTGTCTCAATAATGGGCACACAAATGCCACTGAAATTTCTGATAAATTTCCTATAAAAACTAGCCAAGCCATGAAAACTTCTTGCCTCAAAAATACTCTGAGGTGAAGGACAATCAATGATTGCATGTACCTTTGTTGGGTCCATCTTCAGACCATCTCTTGAGATGACAAAGCCCAGACATACTAATTCAAATTTCATAAATGAGCACTTCTTCATATTTACTAACAATTTCTCTTGCTGCAATTTCTCTAAGACACATCTCAAATGCCTCAAGTGCTCTTCCTTTGTTTGACTGAAAATCAGAATGTCATCAAGGTAAACAATAACAAACTTACCTATAAAATCTCTCAAGATCTCATTCATTAACCTCATGAAGGTACTTAGTGCATTAGACAATCCAAATGGCATAACCAGCCACTCATACAACCCATCATTTGTCTTAAAGGTTGTCTTCCACTCATCTCCTTCTCGAATTCTAATTTGATGGCACCCACTCTTCAGATCTAACTTTGAAAAGTATGTTTCCCCACTCAAGCAATCCATCATGTCATCCATCTTGGGCAATGGAAACCTATATCTGATAGCTATTTTATTGATGGCCCTAGAGTCCATACACATTCTCCACTCCCCATCTTTCTTCAGGCTAAGTATTGTTGGTACTGCACATGGACTCAAACTTTTTTTTATCATCCCCTTATCTAACAGTCCTTGAACTTGCCTTCTGACTTATTCATTTTCTTGAGGTGTCAGTCTACAAGTTTCCTTGTTTGGCAAGCTTGCTCCAGGGATAAAATCAATGTGATGACTAATGTCCCTTTTCGGCGGCAACTCATTGGGTAAATCATCTACCACAATATCACTAAATTCAACCAACATCTCCTGAACTTCTTCAGGCAAATCTGCAATATTAGTCTTTACTAGTACCACTCTAGGCTTGCATATTACATCATAGTTCAACTCTTCCTCTTCAATTGGCTATAAATACTCTTTCCCTGTCAACATTAGGACCTTAGGTGCTTGTTGCCCTACTGCACTCCCTTCTTGCAAAGGAAGTAAAATATGTTTCATCCCATCTTTCTCAAAGCTATAACAGTTTCTCCTACCATCATGTACCACCTTTTTGTCAAATTTCCATGGTCTCCCTAGAAGAATATGGCAAACATCCATGGGCAGAATATCACAGATAATTTTATCTTTATATGTACCTACTTGAAAATCAATTTCACATTGTTCACTTACCAGGATTTGATGTCCTTTATGCAGCCATGATACTTTATATGGAATAGGATGTTTGATCCTCTTCAAGTTCAACTTCTCTACAATTTCTGTGGAAACAAGATTGTCAATGCTCCCACTGTCAATCACCATTCTACATCACTTCTCCTTGAATTTACACATAGTCCTGAATAAAACCTTTCTTTGGGTAGGTTCTACTTTCTCCTTCTTAGGCTTCAATAAGACTTTGTTCATCATCAAATCCTCTCCCATCTCTAGCAAATTTTCAGCCACTGGTAACTACTCTTGTTGTTGTTCATTCTGAGCTACATAGGCTCCTCTCTATCCTATGTTTTCCTCTTATGGACATTCAAAGGGTCCATGACCCAATTTGTTGCATTTGTAGCATCTAAAGACAATTTATCTGCCTCTTCCTCTACCTCTACCTCTACCTCCTTGGTAAGGTCTTCTCCCTCTTTAGTCACCTCTTCTATCTTGTTGCTCCTGTTGCTTTGAGTTGTTGGACTCTCCTTTTTAGACTGCAAACTTTCCTCTTCCAGTTGTTTGCTCTCTTCCTTTGGTTGAACCTCTTCCCCTATTGAAGTTTTTCTTTCTCAATAACTTTTCTTCTGCTCTCAAGGCACATTGGTATGCCTCTTCCATTGTCCTAGAAGTCATCATGTTGATCTCATCCTAAATCTCCATCCTCAACCCATTGACATATCTAGCAATCTTCTATGTTGATCCTTCTACATAGCCTGCTCTCAGGTTCACTTTATACAACTCTTCAGTATATTCTCTTACAGACAATAACCTTTGCCTAAGGTTTTGCATTTGTCTATATAAAGATAATTGATAATCTTTGGGTAAGAACTTGGCTCTCATCTTAGCCACCATCCTATCCCAGCTCTTTATCAATGGCTTGTTCTTTCTTCTCCTTTCATCTTGCACACTATTCCACCACAGGGATGCATGCCCTTTCAACCTTGTCACTACTAATATGACCTTCTTGTTCTCTTCGATCTCATCATACTCAAAGTACTTGTCTAAC